>JAVDBV010069293.1:0-10069 GCA_032619315.1 Piper longum
CAGGTGTTCAAATTTGTGGGTGTCGCCTCGCGACAGAGACTCCCAATTTCATGGGTGCTGATTCGTGCATGGGTGCTGCCTCCAATTACACCCGTGCTGCCTTGTGTCAAAGACTCCCAAGGGTGCTGCCTCGTGGTAGAGACTTCCAATATTGCAGGTGCTGCCTCGTGTGAGAGACTCCCAATTTGTGTTTCGAGTAATTTTTTTTTAAAAGTGCGGCCTCGTGTCGGGCTGAATCAATTCCTTGACCCAGGTTGCACCCAGTGCATGGTGGGCTTAGGTCGACCACGGCTGTCAAAAGGGAATATACAATATTTCAATCAATTATAGGGACCTGGATAGTTCGCAAATGGACTCGCAACCACGACCGTCGATCATAATCTGAACGAGAAAATAAAATTATACATAAGTATAATTTTATCCGAGTAGATATGCATGTAACTATATGGCCTAAGTCTATTAACACCAAACACACAGCACTCACCAATCTCAAATATTAAATTCTTAATCGTTACAACAAGTCTAGTGGGGTACTTTATTATTTATGTGACTTAATCATTTAAGACATACTTTACATGTTCAAATTAATTCTTTACATCACAATTTACATTTAACTAATGTTAAATAATGATTAGCGTATAACCAAATATTTAATTGGAAATTAGTTAAGTCGTCCCATTATATTATTTAAGATGATTTGTGTTATCTAATTCGGTGATATTTTTAATTTATTCAAATCATTTAACTCAATAAAGGTTCGAACTTTATTAATTTTACTGTGTCGTTTAACTTCCACACTTATGGCCTATTCTCCTACCTTACTAACTCATTATTACAATAATTAACTTTATTAACCTTATATTGACTCTAATATGATAAAGGTGAAATCGTTATTCCATTAATCATCAATAACCATCTAACTTAATTTATAGTACACGAATTAATTATCACCAATTAATTACTATAGTGATTATATTACTCATGAATTACCCAATTTTTATTTAAGTGAATAACTATGTGAATTTTATATATAACTTAGCCATTATTATTCATACCGACTCAACCCTAAATCACTAAGTTACTTGTTAATAATCATGCAACTTAAACACCACTACGACCAGCAATAACAAGTAATATGACGTTCCCCAAATAAAAGAAGAAACCAGCAACCCTAGACACGACCGGCATACTATACGGAAAGGACGATCAACCACAAACCAGCAGTGCAACTCACGACTCCCTTATCGACACGAGGGGCAGTAACCAGAACACATCAATACGCACTCAGTGACACAACCAAATGACCCCAAAAGGCTCACAACAATTCATGCCACAAAAGTCGACAAGCACCCCATGCATAAAATGCTAGGGATCCTTCAATTCAGCAAGGCGTCTCCAACAAAAACCAAGTATTGCTACATGCATGACCTGATTTGGAAGCTGCCGACTGAACCACATGCCTACTTGACAAGGCACCGTAGAAAATACTCTAAAACACAGGCCGAGAGCAAGGAAAAATAGAAGAGACGGGAAGGAGATGGTGGCGATTAGGCCAGCATGCATCCTTCTCCCAAAAAGACGTGGCAAAACAAAGAAGATATGAAGAACATCATCAACCCTACATCCTTACCAGCAAAACCACGCATGCAAGAGTCTTAATGGAAAAGAAACAAGAAGAGGGACAAGATACTCACACAGCAATGAGGAGGGTGCCTGGGACGGAGAGGACATAAGAAGGAGCGGACGGCTCGGGAAAAGGATTTTCCACAATCTCCACAACTATATATATACACAATTCAACGAGTCCTTCAATTAAATTCTCACACCCTACCGCCCATTCATGAATAGGTATCACTTGGCTAAAGTTCATCCTCCCTTTTCCTCCCATTCATCAGGTCGTCACCTCCTAAAGTTCGTCCTCCCTTTTCCTCTCACTCACCAAGTCGTCACCTCCTAAAGTTCGTCCTCCCTTTTCCTCTCACTCACCAAGTCGTCACCCACCCAAGACCGGGGGGTTGGCCTTAGGTCAAACTATGACCGGTCGATTAATGATAATAATAACTTAATGACCAATTATATCGATTCACCTGTATTCATTCCACAAAATAGTATTTAGCACTAGTTTTGAGTCTTACAAAAATCATAATTCAAATAAAATTTTTTTTCCACGGTTTTTACAGCCTCCCAAAATGCACACCTCCTTTAGTCGGCGAGACATTTAGGAAATTGTGATCCTAAGGGTGAAACTGAGGTCCATATTGCTATGATCTGCATAACGCTTCTGTATACCCTGAGTTGCCAAGAGCCTCTGCCTGTTCAACGTAATTGTCATTTGGGAGTTCCGAAACAACTCTGGGCCTACTATCAATAGCTCATCACCCTCTAGCCAGAGCGATGGTGATCTGCATTACTTACCATACAATGCCTCGAAGGGTGCCACCCCTATGTTGTCCTAGTTGCTGTTTTTATAAGCAAACTCCACCAAGGGAAGTTGCTCCTCCCATTGTATACCAAAGTCCATCACATGACCGGAACAGCCCTCCAGGATCTGAATCGTCCTCTGAGACTGGGTGTCGGTCTGTGGATGATTGGCTGTACGAAACTTGGTATCCATCCCAAGTTCTCTCTAGAAAGACCACTAGAAGGAAGAGGTGAATCTCAGGTCCCTATCTAATACAATCTCCCTAGGAACTCCGTAGAGTCTGAAAATTTAGTCCCAATATAATATTGACAACATAGACATTTGATAGGCCATACGAATTGGTATAAAATGTATCGATTTTGTTTACCAATTGATGACAACCCATATTGCATCCATCTATTGCATGGAAGACGGATGATGTGTGACAACGTCACACATGATGTAGTCCCACTTCCAATCTGGCTGTGGTAACAACTGCAATAAACTGCCCAATTTTTGGTGCTCGATGTTGACCTGTTGACAAAAAAGACATCGCAAGACACTCCATACAGATAGTGTTTCCATATGCACAGTGCAAATTTGACCGCTACAAGATCTAAATCATGTGTGGGGTAATTCTACTCATGCAGTTTCAACTGCCAGGAAGAATAGGCTAGCACTTTGCCTCTCTACATCAACACACAACCCAACCCTACACCAGATCATCACTATATACTACAAAATCATCATGATCGTCTGGTAAACTTAACACTGGTGCAGTAGTGAGCTTCTCCTTTAAAGTTTGGAAACTCCACTCACTTGCGTCGGTCCACACAAAGCGCTCCTCCTTCCAGGTTAGCCATGTGAGAGGGGCTACCAGAGAAGAGAACCTTTGATAATAACCGGCCAAACCAATAAAACTCAGTATCTCTATGGTTGTAGTAGGTTGCTCCCATCTCAATACTACCTCAACTCTAGCTAGATTCACTGTAATTCTAGTTGCTGATACTGCATGTCCCAAAAAGACAACCTCGGACAGCCAAAACTCATACTTAGAAATCTTTGCACATAGGCGGTGCTCCCATAGGGTTTGCAAAGCAATCCTCAAGTGTGTCTTGTGCTCTTCTCTGGACCTCAGCTAAATCGGGATTTTGTTTACAAATACAATCACGAACTGGTCCAAGTATGGCTGGAACATCGGGTTCATGATATCCATGAATGTTGCTGGTGCGTTTGTCAGCCCAAAAAGCACAATTAAAAACTTGTAGTGCCCGTACCGAGTCCTAAAAGCTGCCTTCAATACATTCTCTTCTTGTATCCTCCGCTGATGGTAGCTTGATCGAAGATCAATTTTTGAATACATACATGCTTCTCCAAGTTGATCAAACAAGTCATCTATCTGTGGGAGGGGAGAACGGTTCATGACCGTAACGTGGTTGAGCATTGTACTCGATGTACAACCTCATGTAGCCATCCTTCTTCCTGACAAAGAGGACCTATGCACCCCAAGGTGAGACACTCGGTTTGATGAAGCCTTGCTCCAATAGCTCCTACAACTGAGTCTAGAGCTTATTGAGCTCAAGTAGTGCCATTCGATATGGTACACTAGAGATAGGCTCGGTACCAGGGACCAAATCAATCGTTAACTCCATCTCTCTGCTAGGTGGTAGTCTGGGCACCTCATCTAGGAAGACATCAGTGAACTCACTGACCACTGGAATATGTGCCAATTGTGGTGCTGACTGATCTGGTGTAGCCACAACGATTGCAAGGAAGACTTCACAACCCCTATCTATCGATCTATGAGCCTACTGATAGAATATCAAACATCCTCCCCTATCTTTGTGGCTGTGGAACCCATTGATCATGTGCGTTGTTATTTTGCCCCTTATTTCCAGGTGGTGCAGTGCCCATGACCAAATGGTTTGAGCCATGGGCATGCTCACATTGTACTGCCCTCATGATGGCCTCTGAAAGAGTTGCATAGGGGAATGTCGCCACAACTGCTCGCAAATTGATTCACAATCTGGATACAAACTGTGTAGCCCTCTCCCTCACTGATGAGAAGCTACCAGGGGCAAACCTCTCTAGCATAAGGAATCTGGACTTGTACTATGCTACGAACATTCCGTCCTATTGCCTCAAAGACAGGAACTTCATTTTCTTATTTGCCCTGATAGTGGCAATGAAGTACTTGGAGTAGAAGACCTCCCTAAACTCGTCCCATGTAATCTGCTTGAGGGCCCTTCCCTTTAGAAAGGTTGTGTGGGCAGAATCCCACAAGATTCTGCCCATGCTCCACATTGCCCCAGTGGCTACACACAACCATAGCTCTAGGGTTCACCCCAGGTGTATAAGCATTGATGTAGCTACATCAATCCACTCCAATGTAAAGCTAGGATTCGTGTTCTCGTAGAACAGATAACCCCTATTCTTTAGGAAGTTCTCAACATCCCAAAATTCCATGGTGGGATGTGACTGCTCAGGGCCCTGACTACTTGAGCCCTCTGTGACAACAAAATGATGGGCTAGTCGTCTCCACCTCACTACCAGTCCATCTAGGGAATGGAGCTCCCACTGGCATCCTTGGGGCTAGGATCTCATAAAGCCATACAACCGACTACATTGGTAGAATATGGGGATGTTGAGCTACCGGCAATGGTGTCTCTACTCCTGTTGACCTCTTCTCTAGTCTGGCCACAGCCACAACCATTTCCCAGACTATATCCAATAGCCGGGTTATCTCCTCATCGGACAGCTACTGGTCATCCATGGCTCTCATCTGCTCTACCCTTTGGGCTAGTTGTTCCTCTCATAGAACCCTAACTAGTTGTAAAGACTAGCCCGTTCCGAGCCATGGGCCATGTGTTACTATACGAAACTAAGTGTCTCATAAATTAATTTTTTATTAATTTTCTATCATTTTAAAATATAATATAAGCTCGGAATAGTAGTCCAATGAACCGAGCAAAATTCCCACTGCCATGCAAAGAATAGTCCAATAACAGAGGTCTAATAACAGAATCCTCCAACTGTCCTGACTTTACCCATCCTTCCATGCTCATACTTGCGGAGGCAATTCTGCGTTAGTGATAAAAACACTAAATCGTATAATTACAAAAATAAGTTAACATATTCCACAACATCATTAATTCGACTTTTAGTGATGATGAGCCTATGCTAAGCTCTTAATATGCTGGGAGAGTGGCCGCCCATCCAGCTATAATGCTATGTATGCGCACACACGCTACATAGCCTTCAGCCTGTAGTTATCGATATTTACTATTGATTCACACTTTCGGTATCACAAGTGCATAATGAGCCATATTCCACCACTGTGCCTTGTCACCCCTTTCGGCATTGTGGCAGGTATTTAAATTTTGTAGGTGCTGCCTCGTGTGAGAGACTCCTAATCTTGTAGGTGCTGCCTTGTGCTAGAAACTCCCAATTTTGTGGGTGCTGCCTCATGTTAGAGACTCCCAATTTTGTGGGTGCTACTTCGTGTCAGAGACTCCAAAATATGAATATATGACACTTTGTGGGTCCCAAATATAAATATATGGCATTTTGTGGGTGCTGCCTCATGTCGGACTAAGTCAATTTGTTGACCCCGGTTGCACTCAGCACATGGTGGTCGAATGTGAACTCAGACGTCCCAAGACTCCTAATAAGGACTATATAATAGTTCGAGTAATTATACGAACCTGGAATTTTGATAAGGCACCCGCAACCATGGCATACAATCCTAATATGAATGAAATTTTTCGAAAGTCTTCCTTTTGTGAGCTATTTGTGCTCACAAACTATCAAGTTGATGTTTTATTAACCAACCGAATTCTCCTATATATAGAAGAATGAGTGTAGAATTCAAGAAGTCAATATATTAAATTTTATAGAAAAGAACATAATCATTCATAATTATATCATTTGTGTGTTAACGAAAAGTTAATAAAATTAACTATTGAATTAATACGAATGGGTCTCATTCCTAAGAATTTAATAAATCAAACTTATTTAAGACCATTGTACGGGTACTCTAAATGTAATAATTGATAATTTATGATACTGATTTTCTTAAGAATTAATTTCATTAAATATTATTTATGGTTCGTTCTAATATTTACAAAACCCTAAACAAAATAACCTAATTATTTTTTTCGGGATTTTACAATCCCCCCAACTTGGGAATTTTCGTCCTCGAAAATATAATAGGGTTATAAGGAGGAAAATTGCTCATTCATTTAACTTCCTTCTAAATATATATTAGGCATTTTTTTTCATTATGTGTTGATATACTTGTATCTAGCTATATATAAGTTAATTTAAATATCTTTACAATTTCTAAAAAATTTTTTATCATTGCCACTTATATACATAGCAAGGTGGTGCACATTGCCCCATAACACTGTTATCCATATCGCACAGGTGTTCCATACCACCCATACTATCTAGATAACACTATTGATTGTAAAGACATCCCATATACGCTCAGTGGTGTAGGTGTCACTTGCACCTAGCATGACACATAAGTGGCACACCTATAAAAGAATGATGAATGCTTCTATTTTTTTTTTTTTTTTTTTTACCCTTGGGACAGTAGACTCTTAGACTTTCAACAAGGTCAGGATTGATTTGTATGGTTCTGTGCTAAACACAACTCTGATACCACCTGTAACAACCCGCTCGTTTTGAGCCATGGGCCAAGTGTTACTATACGAAACTAAGTGTCTTGTAAATTAATTTTTTTGTAAATATGAATCATTTTAAAATATAATATAAGCTCAGAATAATAGTCTAATGAACTGAACCAAAATACCATTGTCATGTGAAGAATAGTCCAATAACAGAGTCCTCTAGCTATCCCGACTTTGCCCATCTTTCCATGCTCATACCTGTGGAGGCAATTCCGCGTTAGTGATAAAAACACTAAGTCGTATAATTACAAAAACAAGATAATATATTCCACATTATCATTAATTCGACTTTTAGTGATGATGAGGCTATGCTGAGCTCTTAATATGCTGGGAGGGTGGCCACCTATCCATCTAAAATCCCATGTATGCGAACACATGCTATGTGGCCCTCGGCCTATAATTACCGATATTTACCATTGACTCACCCTTTTGGTATCACAAGTGCATAATGAGCCGTCTTGCGCAACTGCACCCTGTCACCCCTTTTGGCATTGGAGAAAGTATTTAAATTTTTTGGGTGCTGCCTCGTGTGAGAGACTCCCAATTTTGTGGGTTTTACCTCATGCCAGAGACTCCCAATTTTGTGGGTGCTGCTTCATGTCAGAGACTCCCAATTTTGTGGGTGCTGAGTCGTGTCAGAGACTCCCAAATATAAATATATGACATTTGTGGGTGCTGCCTCGTGTCAGACTGAGTCAGTTCATTGACTCCGATTGCGCCCGATGCATGGTGGCTGAATGTGAACTTAGGCAACCCAAGACTCCCGATTAAGAATATATAACAGTTCGAGTAATTATATAGACTTGGAATTTTGATGAGGTATGCGCAACTATGCCATAGTTCCTAATATGGATGAAATTTTTCGAAAGTCTTCCTTTTGTGACTTATATGTGTTCACAAACTATAAATATGATGTTTTATTTACCAATAAATTTTTCCTTTATATAGAGGAATGAGTGTGGAATTCAAGAAGTCACTAGATTAAATTTTTACAGAAAAAAACATAATCATTTATAATTATATCATTTACGTGTTAACACAAAGTCAATAAAATTAACTATTGAATTAATATGAATGGGTTTCAATCCTAAGAATTTAATAAATAAAATGTATTTAAAACCATTGTATTGGTACTCTAAATGTTATAATTGATAATTTATGATACTTATTTTTTAAAAAATTAATTTAATTAAATATTATTTATGGTTCGTTCTAATATTTACAAAACCCTAAACAAAATAACCTAATTATTTTTTTAGAGGTTTTACATCAGCTCTGTCTAGGGGTCCGCCACTGGCTCCTAAATGGGCAATGCGGATCACCTATCTGGGGAAGGCCTGCTGCATCACTGAGGTCTACCTTAGTGTCCTTCTACCATCTACTTAGACTATTTGACCACTAACACTAACCACAAACTAACTGATATAGTTGACTGGCAAATTATGGCTTGCAAACTGCCACATACAGACTGGCACATACAAACTAACAACTGGAAAGACCAAAAAGGAACTTAGCGAAAATACACACAAAGACATACCTGCTTGCTAGGTTGTGGATCGGCTCAGAGTGGTGGTGGGTCTTTAAATAGAATAACCACATACAACATATAGACGTACAATATATCTTATTGGCATTCATACAACATACAACACGAGTGTACAATGCCTTCCGAAAGTGTGCTTCCTTAATAGTGCAAGAAGTTGGCTCTGATACCAAGTTAAAACTCCCCAATTTGGCCCAAAATGACGAACAAAATTGTGATATTATAATTTAGAAGCTACTCATTAAGTTATCCCGTGCAGACTTTATGGAAGTGGATTTCAACTCTTTTTAGAGGCTTAAGACGAACATCAAGCTTGGTTTCCATATAATGTGTGCAAAGTTCATATTAAAAAGTCAAATCTTAAACTTAAAAGTCCTATAGGAATACCATGATCTGTAACAGAGGTAGAATCTCCCCTACGACTATGAGCGGCGATCACTCCCAACTATGGAAGAAGCACACCCCCACTACAGTTTGAGGTTTCATGCTATTTGCCTGCATCATATTCTTACTACTTAGTTCAAGTGATTGACTTAGGTCTTCTTATTAATTACATGAGGATGATACGAGTATTTAAAAAAGGGTTGAGGTTACATGTTCCACATACCCTACACAAGCAATAATTAAAGTGTTAGATAAATTACACAACATCATCGAGTATCAGGGCATCAAACCCTAATACCCGGACTTCACATGGGTCTTAAATTCGTGTGAATCACAAGCTCTTCCACCCACGTTACTCTAATGCATAAAAAACTGCAGCTAAATACCTTTTGTGTACCTGACTTAGCTCCTTGTCATGTTCCAGGAGTCTGGGGCCTATGTACCCTACAGATGATTGTTAGCCTTGCCCCAATGTATTGTAACTGTACAATAAAATAGAATAATATAAGGATAAAACATTCTATCACAACTGTCATGACATTTATCTGAATCATACAAGGTTCACATAGTTAGGTCATATGCCTATCATATGGTCATCCACATAATACATAGTCCAAAACACATAACATAACATAGGGCCCTGCCACCACAACCATTGAGCTGCCTGATCCATGAACCTAGGCTAGCCAACGCCAAGGATCATCACCTACACATAATAGAAAACCACTACTATCAAATAAATTTAATTACTGTTCCAAATAACTACTACTAAAAAAATTGGTAATTGGGTATTCCATGTAAAGATCTAAAACAAAAAGAATTAAACTGGAAATAAAACTGGAAGCCATCCATGAGGAACAACCGGAGTTTGGGTAAGGTGGGCGATTGTAGGCAAGGAAATTTAAGGCAACCCTCACATCCCCGATGGCCCCTAGGCTGCTGGGTCGAAAGGATGACGTCGCCGTGCCCCTAATTTCCAGTGGGTGGCGGAATTGCAGCTGTTATTGGGCGGAATTGCAAGGGTGGCGAAAACAGGGCAAAATAGAG
>JAVDBV010069295.1:0-19195 GCA_032619315.1 Piper longum
AAGGGGAGGAGAACGAGAGGAACCCCTTGCTAGAGATCCATCCCCGGCTCCCCCCCAAGACCACCGGCGTGGAGCTTGGAGTGCCCCCGACACAACACAGCCAATAGCCACCACCGAAGGAACCCGCCGTTGTCGGAAAAGCTTCAAAAAGGTGCTGGCCGGAGTTGTGAAGTGCCATCAAACAACCCTCTTTTCGACCTTGGTTGTTTGATTAAATATTTTGTAAATTGTTGATGGTATAACTACTTGTACTAAAATCTCAGCTAATAGGATTTAGGACATGGAACCCCTTAATATTTACTTTATCACCTCCCCTCACATGCTTGCAAAATTTTAAGGCCTAGCAAGATGTCATATAAGGGACAAACAATCCATTGGGCTCAACGTATGGGGCAAATTAATGTTTCTCAAGGTAACAAGTTGCAACAGGATTGAAACCCTTGCTGGTTGGCTCTCATATTATTTTAATTTTAAATAGTCTAATTCTTTGTTCTAAAAGCTCAAGCCCTTGTGAAAGTGAACGACTTAATATTTATTTCAACACATTATTTTATTATACTAAACGAAAGGTTTATTTGCTTGATGGAGTTTTTAGCCATGCTGGTATTTTGTTATTTTGTATTTTTCTTATTTTAGACTGATGTGCTATATCTTGTTGTTATTAGGGCACATTGCCATTTAGATTGATGGTTGTGGAATATGGTGAGGATATCACATACGGTGACGAGATTATTGACCATAGGTTACTAAGATGTGGAAGAAAACTAAATGGTAACTAATTATAATTAGTCGTTATGGTAATCATTGAACTATTGCATGTTGACTTGTCGGACCACTAATCAGTGACTGGTCAGTGACAGGTCTATTGTCATCAGCGGTCGAGCGAGTAGAAAGGAGGGGAGAGTAGGTAGGGAAGGGAAGAAGAAAGGGAAGGGAAGGGGAGGGATTGGCCAGATGACGGCGAGGCGACGACCACATGGCGACGGTGGTGGGCAAGGGTAGGAGGAGGAAGAAGGGAAGAAGGAAGGGAAGGTGGCTGGGCGGTCGTGGTGCTGGTAGGCAGCGAGGTCACAAGTGGCAAGGTCGACGGTGGTGAGGGTCATCGGCATGGGCGATCGTTGAAAGAGGGGTGAGGGTGGTCGGTCATTTGGAAGGCTTGGAGAAGAAGAACATGAGAGAACAAGGTTGACTCGGGTAAGTTGGTGTTTTTTTTTTTTCTAAATCTCTCAGCTGTAATTATATAAAATATGTGTAAAATGGGTTCTAAAGGCTCTTAAAAACTGTCTAAGGGTTGCTAAGGTAAGTCAAACACGACATGAACACGATTCAAACATGTCGTGAATGCAAGTGAAAAGTAAAAATGAGAATAAAATGAATTTGACGTTCATTGAATAACATACTCTTAAAACTACCAACCCTACTAAAAATCCTAACCATTGCATCTTAATAAAATCAATGGCCTAAATCTAATTTCTATGATTCACTGAACATAATATAAAAAACTACGTGTATTGTAATATATTATAATAACTTATTATGCTACTATGTTATTGATGTTATTATTATGTATTTAGGTACACATGACTCTCATGACTCATAGCATATGGTAAGACGTGGCTCTGCATTCATGTTATAAAACTAATTCGACTAAAAATAACGGTCGAACTGACCAGTTTAGACTTTAAAACCCTAAGTTGAGTTATGGGTTTTACACTGGCTCATCGTACCAACATATCAATATGATAAGAAGTTGACACATTGTCATCAACTCAAATCTTAATGCATAATACCATCCCTTGTTTGGCTCTCAAACCACATATCAGTATGCAAGAGGGTCGATGACTAATGTCTAGCTAAGTACCATATGTCGACTCTATACACTCTTGCTTGAAAAAATGATACTTGCCTGAAAAAATGATACTTATTAGCATAGATCATTTAATAGTTTTCAAAAAAGATAACATGCACAAAATGAGTGATATCATATGACATTATATAAAAATAGTTAGATATATTTACAATTTGGTGATGATATCATTAAAAGCATATAATTTTACAGGAAATCTAGCTGTCTCTATGTGGAACATCAAAAAAAATTTGCATTTCATATTTCACAATTTCATAATCAATATTTCGCATAATAGTTACACATTTGTATAATAATTTCACATTTATCAAGTAAACAAATGCTTAAAATTTACATGAGTCCTACAAAGTAAAAATAACATAGAAATTTCTTTAACTCATATTTATTTTATGTAACTACTGAGAACTATTAAATATTTGATAAATAATAGAAGATAAAATTATAATAAAATAATACGAATCAAACTAATTTGTACAAATTTCATAATTTTAATATTTGGGAACCCATTACTAAAACTAGTATAATATATTAAACTTCGAGTCGAACTTCAAATGGAGTCCATCTTAAAAGTCCTTGGAAAAAAAGAAAATCAATGGCTCCCGGCGTGGAGTCGTGGAGGGTTATGTTCGACCCGTATGCCCGCCACATAGTAAGCTATTATCACGGGTTGCTAGGGCTTCCAGAACTATCCCCTCAACCGAGGCCTAAAACCCTTACCCTCCGACGACGAAATCTCCGGCGACTCCGCCATGGCCACCTCCGTCATGCTCCGCGCCCTCCGCGGCCGCCGCGACTTATCCGCCACCTCCCGATCCGTGAGCTCTCCTACCCCCGCCTCTCTCTCTCTCTCTCTCTCTTCAATCTCTGTTTTTTTTTTCTTATGATGTTAGTTCTGTTGATGGGTTTATTATGTGCTTTTGTTTGGTTGATTTGTTGGGTTTTCTAGGGTTAGGGTTAGGGCTGGGTGTGTTGTTGCGTTTTGATGGTTGGGTGATTTGGGGATCATTACGATGTGTGTGATGTTATTGGGCTTTTTTTCTTGTTTTTGAAAAAAAAAAGAGAGGAATGGTGGATGGAACAAGCATTTGTTGTTGGAAATCGGCGTTTGGGCGTGTGTGGTGGGGTGTGATTGTGATGTTGGTGGTTTGTGGGAATGATTGGTTGGGATTGGGATGTGTGCTACAGGCGTGTGTAGTGTTAATGGATTAATTGAGTGGTGGGTGGGGGTTGGGGGGGTTTGCTTTAGTTTTTGCTTGTGTTTTGAAGTGGAGTGTATCAATTAATGACGGTTGTTTGTGTGTGTTGTGTAAGTGACGGAACTTTGCATGCTTGAATTGTGTTTGAGGCTTTTGTCTTTTTAATGCAGTGGAATGGGAGATTTCCTGTTATTTGTATACATATTTTCGTTGAAGTTTTGAGGATTGGAAAATGAAGTGCGTCTTGTTGCCATTTACTTTTGTTAGCATTTACTTCTGGATTATCATGTGCGAAAGAAACGCTACAGCAGGAGTCTGGAAGCCTCGATTATTTAAAAAATGAAGTCTGACGGTTGTTGTTTTTCTTTCTACATGTCCTTAGATTGAAAAGAATTACTGCAAATATTATCTTTCATTCACTTGTTTTTTGATTTTTTGAGCATTCATATTTTAATTTTTGACTGTAGAGAGTACCCACCACCCTGTGAATTCTAGCTATCTCATGTTTGTGTTAATATTATGCTTGTAGGTGATTGCTAATCAATGGGCAAGTACTCCTCTTGGTTACAAGTTGGGAAATCTTGCTAGGGCGTTCAGGTGTTGTGGCTAAGGTTCTTTTATGTTTTGTTTGGAAAAAAGTATAGTTTTGCATGACTAATGATACTTCTTTTATTGGTTTGCAACTGTTGCAGCTCAAAGCCGGCTGGAAATGAAGTTATTGGGATAGATTTGGGTACAACAAACTCTTGTGTAGCGGTTATGGAGGGGAAGGTAAGATTTATCCCATTTTAGCTGATCATGTAGCTAGATTTAGCTCCTTTGTTGATTATATTAATGAGTATTTTAAATTGTGTATGCAGAATGCGAAAGTTATTGAAAACTCGGAAGGCTCTAGGACAACTCCCTCTGTGGTAGCATTTAACCAAAAGAGTGAGCTCTTGGTTGGAACTCCTGCAAAGCGTCAGGCAGTGACCAATCCAACAAACACTCTTTTTGGGACCAAGCGTCTCATAGGAAGACGCTTTGATGATCCACAGACGCAGAAAGAGATGAAGATGGTGCCCTATAAAATTGTTAAAGCTCCCAATGGAGATGCATGGGTTGAAGCAAATGGTCAGCAGTACTCTCCTAGTCAAATTGGTGCATTTGTTTTGACCAAGATGAAAGAAACAGCTGAGGCCTATCTTGGCAAATCTGTCTCAAAGGCCGTGATCACTGTACCAGCTTATTTTAATGATGCACAGAGACAAGCAACAAAAGATGCGGGCAGAATTTCAGGATTGGATGTGCAACGAATAATCAATGAGCCAACTGCAGCTGCTCTCTCATATGGTGCAAGTAATAAGGAGGGTTTGATTGCTGTTTTTGATCTAGGTGGAGGAACTTTTGATGTTTCAATTTTGGAAATCTCTAATGGTGTTTTTGAGGTATGCTGGTTCTTTTGATGAAATCCTTGGTTGTTATTAATTATACTGTTTTGTGTCGTGAATCGTGATTTTAAATGTGCTCCAACAAACTTTTTTATTAAAGGTCAAAGCAACCAATGGAGACACTTTCTTGGGAGGTGAAGATTTTGATAATGCGTTACTTGAGTTTTTAGTTAGTGAATTTAAAAGAACAGAAAGTATTGATCTTTCAAAGGATCGCTTGGCACTCCAAAGGCTACGTGAAGCGGCTGAAAAAGCAAAAATAGAGTTGTCTTCTACTTCACAGACAGATATAAATTTGCCATTTATCACTGCTGACGCATCAGGGGCCAAACACCTTAATATCACACTGACTAGGTCAAAATTTGAGACACTGGTCAATCACTTGATTGCAAGGACTAGGGATCCTTGCAAGAATTGTCTGAAGGATGCGGGAATATCTACCAAAGAAGTCGATGAAGTTCTTCTTGTTGGAGGGATGACGCGTGTACCTAAGGTTCAAGAAGTGGTGGCAGAAATCTTTGGCAAGAGTCCTAGCAAAGGTGTGAACCCCGACGAGGCAGTTGCAATGGGTGCTGCAATTCAGGGTGGAATTCTTCGAGGGGATGTGAAGGAGTTGCTTCTATTAGATGTCACTCCCTTGTCGCTTGGTATTGAGACTCTGGGTGGTATTTTCACTAGGTTGATCAGTAGGAATACCACCATCCCTACAAAGAAGAGTCAGGTAGGTGGTCTCTACTTTTATGTATTTTTTGTGTTCGTTCTTGTTAATTTGTAGAATCATGGAAAGGTTTGTATGGATCTCTGTTGTAGAGTTTTTTTTTAGTTTATGTGCTTTTGTAAGTGTATGAGTTTTGGGCTAATTTTTAACATAAGTTTTCTTCCTTTGAATAGGTTTTCTCTACTGCTGCTGACAACCAAACTCAAGTGGGTGTGCGTGTTCTCCAAGGGGAGCGTGAAATGGCATCCGATAACAAGCTCCTGGGTGAATTTGAGCTTGTTGGTATTCCTCCTGCTCCTCGAGGCATGCCCCAAATTGAGGTTACCTTTGATATAGATGCCAATGGTATTGTCACAGTGTCAGCCAAAGACAAGTCAACTGGAAAAGAGCAGCAGATTACCATCAGGTCTTCTGGTGGGCTTTCTGAAGATGAAATTAATAAAATGGTGAAGGATGCGGAGTTGCATGCTCAGAAAGACCAGGAGAGGAAAACACTAATTGACCTTAAGAACAGTGCAGACACAACAATTTACAGCACTGAAAAGAGCTTGAACGAGTACAGAGAGAAAATCCCAGAAACGGTTGCAAGTGAAATTGAATCAGCTATTTCAGATTTGCGAACAGCAATTGCTGGAGAAAGTATTTGTGAGATACAGTCAAAGCTCGATGCAGCAAACAAGGCCGTCTCTAAGATTGGAGAGCACATGCAAGGTGGTACCGGCGGTGGGTCTTCATCAAGTGGTTCACAAGGAGGCGATCAGGCACCGGAAGCAGACTATGAAGAAGTGAAGAAGTAGGTTTGGTCGAGCGCTCAAATCTACACTCATATGCTGGGCTTTTTAAATTTAAAATTTTGAAGTTAATATAGTTTGAGAGGGTCATTTTTGTTCCTAATTAAGACTCCTTTCAAAGAACAAACCTGTGCTTGGAATAATTTATTTTGTATTAGTTGTATTTCTAGTTAGTATCTATTAAGAAAAACCCTCTGGTGGAAAGTTATTCGCTTATGTGATGGTTAAATAATGACTTCTACTTGATTGAGCCTTTAAAGTTCAAATCTTTAGATTTTATTTCGTCGTGTAATTTGGAGGTGGGAAATTGCAAGTCTTAGTTGTGGTGGAACTCATATATGGAAATCATACATGATGCAGGACAAGCATTGCATGATTCATGAACTATGACGATAATGTTTTAAAACTGAAGATTTACAGATGATTTTAATAAATAGTTTGAGATTTTATGATAAAAAATCTCTCGATTGCAAATTCTTAATAGGTCTTGTGAGTCTTGTCTGCTGACTGTCAATTTTTGTTGTGATTGTTCATTAGATAAAGATTATTGTTTTAGTGGAATATTCGCTAATTATATTGACTTCCTCAGCAATTTGGAGAAGACCATTGTTTTAGTGGAAAAAGTCCAGTAACTTGCATTAAATTCTTTGTTGGAAGACTTGGAAGTCTTCCACTGAAAAAGCGTTAATCTTTTGGACGTTCGGAAGGGAGCTTGCTTGAAGCTTAAAACTCAATTGTGAATTTTGCTGTGCTTAGAACAAAGAAAAATCTGTGAATTGCTGTATTATTCCGAGTTATGATGGCCAGCCTCGTCTTCTGGTTCTCCCTGTGTGCATTTTCTATGTTGCAGACCTCCTGGGCAGCCCTTCTCCTGAAGAACGAGACGGATCGAATGTCTTTGCTGACATTCAAAATGGAGGTAGCAGACCCACTCCACGTCTTTAGTTCGTGGAATGATTCGGTACATTTTTGTCTCTGATCAGGGATCACCTGCGGGCGCAAACACCAGAGGGTCACTGCCATAAACCTGCCTCCGCTTGGCGTCATGCGATCCTTGACAGTTCACTTGGCAAATCTCAACTTCCTCAGGCACATCGACCATGGAAATAACAGCTTCCATGGGGAGATACCACAAGAGATTGGTCGTTTGCATCGTCTCCGCCACCTCGTGCTGGTGAACAATTCGTCTGAAGGGGTCATTCCTGCCAATATTTCCAACTGTTTGCAGCTTGCCTATGTGAACTTTCGCCGCAATAAGCTTGATGGCGGTATTACCACCGAGCTTGGACTGCTCCCAAAGCTCCAACATCTTGATCTAGGGTTTAACTTTCTGGGTGGACTCATCCCACCTTCACTAGGGAACCTTTCATCTCTCATCTTCCTCGGCTTGCTTTCATGTAGCTTGGAGGGGGCTAGTCCACATGAAGTTGGCCAACTTTCACAACTCAAAAAGTTGGATCTAACTGAGAATCAGCTGCATGGTGAGGTCCCTCCTTCATTGTATAATCTGTCAAGCATGCAGTATTTTAACATTCAGCTCAACAATTTAACCGGAAAACTTCCTCATCGTGCCGACATTTCTTTTCCATACCTTTATTTCTACGCTGTCGGGGGAAACCAATTGACAGGAACCATCCCACATTGGTTGCTCAATTCATCTAATCTTAATTATCTTTTTGTGAACCAAAATAGCTTCTTTGGTTCCATACCAGCTGACATTGGGAAGCTTCAATGGTTGGTGCATCTTAAAACTGAGGAAAACCTGCTTGGAGGAGAAGGGGAAGACGATCTGCAATTCATTTCATCTCTTACCAATTGTAGTATTCTAAGCAAACTTGTCTGCTGGTCTTTTAGAGATGGCCCTCGGAGGAAACCAGATATATGGTGCTCTACACCCTGATATTTGGAAGCTTGTCAAACTACAAAAATTTGACCTGGAAAACAACCTTTTGACAGGTCCCATTCCTAGTACTATTGGAATGATGAGCACGTTGGAGGAGCTGAACCTGCATCATAATTATCTAACTGGGGAATTGAGCTTCTTAGGAAATCTTACCAAACTTGTGGCACTGGATTTATCTTCTAACCATGTTCACGGATTTATACCCCCAAGTATTGGTAATTGTCCAAGATTATGGTTTCTAAATCTCAACAACAGTAGCCTAACAGGTACTATACCTGCTAGTCTTGCAGAGTGCAAAACCGTGCAAAACCTTGATCTAAGCATCAATGGCCTAACACATACCATACCCACTAGCTTGTTTGCCATTCCAACACTCGTTCGACTTTACTTGGATCAGAATTTGCTATCAGGGCACCTGTCGGAGGATATTGGCAAGTTGAAAATTACTCTTGTGGTGTCTCTTTACAAAAACCAATTGTCTGGGCCTATTCCCAACTCGCTTGGAAACTGCTTAGCCTTGGATCAATTATTCTTGCATAGCAACTCTTTTGAGGGTGTCATCCCCTTGTCTTTGGGTGACTTAAAGTGATCAAAGAAGTTGATCTTTCTCACAATAACCTTAGAGGGGTTATACCTGATGTTTTCACCAAATTGATGTATCTGGAATACCTTGACCTATCTTACAATGATCTTGAGGGAGAAGTGCCAAAAGAAGGTGTTTTCAAGAATGTGAGTAGAATGTTTTTGCAGGGGAACCAGAATATTTGTGGAGGTATACTAGAACTGCATTTTCCTCCTTGCACCAAAGATGTGGATGATAGCCATAAAAGAGCAACAAGGATTAAGGTGATAATTATAGTACTGACAGTCACTGGAGGTATTGTTTTCATAATGGCCTTGTACTTGGCAACAATTTTCTGTAGAAGAAAGATGAAACCGAAAACTTTGCCTAGATCTTCTTTGAATAATCTACACACGAAGATAATCTCCTACAGAGATATCAGAAATGCTACAGATGGTTTCTCCTCCTCAAATCTGATAGGTTCAGGGAGCTTTGGAACAGTGTACAAGGGCATACTGGATTCAGACGAAATGATAATTGCTGTGAAGGTGTTGAACCTTGAGCAAACCGGTGCTACGGAGAGTTTTATAGCAGAGTGCGAAGCATTGAGAAACATTAGACATCGCAATCTTGTTAAGATTTTTACGGTTTGCTCAGGATATGATCTACAAGGAAGAGAATTCAAAGCATTAGTTTTTGAATTCATGGCAAATGGAACGGTGGAATCATGGCTATATCCTCAATCAACCATACAAAGCATGGATTGTTCGCGATATTTGAACCTTAAAACAAGGTTGAACGTAGCCATTGATGTAGCTCATGCGCCTTAGATTATCTCCATTGTCAATGCCAAACTCTTGTTGTGCACTGTGATTTGAAACCTAATAACATTCTTCTGGATGGAGACACGGTGGCACATGTGAGTGATTTTGGTCTTGCAAAAATTTTGTTCGCAACGAACGGAGATGACTCCCATCAGCATTCTTGTACAAGCAGGCTTAAGGGTACCATTGGCTACATCCCTCCAGGTCTAAACTCTATTCTCTTAATCCTTCTGATTGAAATTCAAACTGAAACTTTTTTACTGTCTAAAATAGCTTAGAATTCGGGTTATTCTTTTGTTATGAGATCAAGATTACGAAGATAAATACTTCAATTAGTTGTTCTCGCTTGCAGAATATGGAACTGGAAGTGAAGTGACAACTCAAGGAGATGTATGCAGCTATGGGGTTGTTCTGTTAGAGATGTTAATAGGGAAGAAACCCACTCATGAGACGTTCAAGGATGGGATGAGCATCTCAAAATATGCAAGGATGGCATTCCCTGAGTAAGTAATGCAAATTGTGAATCCCCAACTGCTCTCAAGACCAGGAGAAGATGGACTAGAAAAATTTAGTGACTGCCTTGTTTCAATCATGAAAGTGGGAATCGAATGCACATCAGAAGCCCCAGATATCAGAATAAACATAGAAACAGTGAAGAGTGAACTAGAGCATGTGAGAGAAAGGCTTCTTGGTGACGAGATTGCTATAATATAAGCCCAAACAATATCTCTCCAATAGTTTTCCTGGTTCTGCATCAAATACTCTTACATTTTTAACATTTTTATTATCCATCTCTGCCCAGTGAAGTCTGAATCTGCTTTGTAATGGGTACAATTCCTGCATCATTTCAAGCTTATTTCATGTTATTATCTATGGAACCAGAACATTATATATACAATGTTTATCTATCTGCCTACATAGTTACTCTTCAAGGTCACAGTTGAATTTCACATTCAAGGTTTTTTAGAAGATCATTTACCAACATCCTCCAAGCAGAAGCTAAGAATGCTGATACAATGAAAATTTTCTTCCTCAATCCTTCCTCCAAAGCAAAGCTGGATTGGGAACTGAATGAACACTGCTTATTTAGCAATCCCTTCTTGGAGCACTCTCTTTGCTCAATTCATCAACTAGCACCTCTCAATTTGTCTGAGAACAACTTCATAGTTTCTATAGGAAGGGCTAAATTTGGGAAGGTGGGAATCTCCTTCCACCCGATACCTAAAACTGGCTAGGTTTAAGAGCTTTATCTTTTACCTAACTAACTAAGCCTCTAGTAGAGTATGTGCTCCAATTTTTGGAAAGTGAACAAATTAACTTAGGAAAAAATATCCGAGCCTAGAAATTCACAGCAAATAGTCGAGTTTTGATATGCGTTGATCACATAAAAGCTATATTACGTTGAATCATGTCACTGCTAGCATCCATGCGTGACATCGCATTCACAAATATTTTCCAGAATTTGTGGGGATCATAAGAATTTAACATCAAATGTTGAGATCTTCAGATTGCAAGCATCCAATTTTAATTCATCAACATATACACAAACAGATGCAAACCACACACAACGTAAAGATTTCGTAATGCATCATAATTGGTTAATGAGTAGAGTGTGCACTAGATTTTCCACTCTTTCTTTGCCTTTGCACCCAGTCCTCCGACGCATCCACCACAACCACCTCCGCAGCCACCACTCTTGACCGCATTGCCACACCCACCACCGCAACCACCACATCCAGCACCACAGCCACCACAGCCGCCACCATTGAGTGTGTTGCCACAACCGGCACCACAGCCTCCACAACCTCCGCCACTGACATTATCACAAGTCCCAGCACAGGGCTTGCTGCATACTTGAACCTTCAATGGATCAAGATCTAGATCACAAACACTTAAGCTTCCCTTCTCAGCTGTTTCTTCATTCCCCTTGTCAACAATTTCATAGTCTTTAATGGCAATACGGTTGCTTCCCTCCCTCTTCAGAAGATCAAATAACAAGTATGCTAGCACGATTCCCCGCAACACAAATGATTCATCGTTGACCTATCACCACCCACAAAAATGTGTGATACGAATCAGAAAATAGTGCCTACAAGCAGCATTGATATGGAAAGAACAACTTTGAACAAGGCATACCATGAGAAAGTTGTTTTTCAAATTAAGCATTGCCAAGGCTTTTCCGTAAGGGTACTCCACTGAGAAACTGACCAAAGTCACAAAATCTGATTCATTCTTCCAGTTTTTGCAGTGTTTGGGCTCAAAGTCAAGCTTCCTGCCAGGAAAAAGCCTTACCTGTCCAGAGTAGATAATCAGATCTTGATGATAAAAGTTCATTTTAAGACCGTATAAAATGATGAAATAAAAAAAAAATAGTTGAATGAACTTACTGAAGGGTCACCTCTGAGATCAACAATGCATCTTCTCTTATCAGAGTGTCTCTTAATTTGAAGGAACCATGAAGAATCCACAAAAGACCACTCTGACTCGCTCAATTCAGCTAGAATACACTTTTCAGCCGAGTGATCGAATATACCAACTAACTGTCTCTTCTTACCCTCTGCTTTCTCTATGTTCCTTCATTGCAGAAGAACAAAACAAGTTAAGACAGCATCAAATAATTCCTATGCTTTCTTATATTACAATTTACAATGTGTTACCTCATCTGGAGGTTGATAATCTCTCTTCCTCTGTTATCTACCACACAAGTCCAGTCTCTAAGGTGCACAGCCCTTCGAGTAAGTGGGAAGAAGCATGCAGTTGCAGAAAAAGGACGGCAGTTGATCATTTTAAAAGTAAATGGGGCAATAGTTGGAGGTGTGAAGGACATGGAAATACACAAAGAAACTGGTTGAGAGTCTACATGATCAGATTTAGGGGTTAACTCAAACCATCCATCAACTAAATATCTGAAATTTTGTTCAAACAGATTCTCCAAAGAAAACGATGTAGTTCCGATGACCTGCTGCGCCTTTGACAAAGTTAAGTTGGCTGCAGAGCGAGACACTAAATCAAATATAAGCTCTCCAGCACATTCACACTGGAAGAGGAACACCTGTTTCTCCTTGGTCTCAGAGAATATTGTCATTTTCTTTTTACCATGGAAGAACTCATCTGGATGGCTCCTACTAACAGAGACAAAGAGGCAACCATTATGCCCAACTGGCAAGTTCCTTACACTGATGATCTCAACACATAGCTGCGATGGAGTGTAATAAATAACAAAGACAGGAATTTTTAGAACAACTTAGCTGATTATCTTTGACAGAAAGAAGTATAACAACTATCTCAATGAAAACGTCAGCAAAAAAAAAAAAAGATGTCCAATAAGAACATAACTCAAAAGAAAAAGAAAATCACAGATGCCAAAAAAATACGTAAGTTGAACTAGAAGATGAAGAATATAAAGTAAAGCTTTCAATGAAAATAAAAGAAACTGAACCTCAACCTTATGTCTGAAAAATTCAATAATGATATTTGTAAAGACAATTATATTGACAAGAAACTAGTTTCATAAACCTAGATTAGGATTTGTTTTTTAGGTATTGATCAGGAACGTGGTAGTAGCTATTACAGTAGTTAACTAATTTAATCGTGTATTCTCTTGTTTAGGAAGCAGCTTTTTAACAGTTGGCAGCATGGTTAGATAATTAAGTTGCCACACATACCAGTGTGATCATTAAGATAACTATGAAATTCAATACACATACCAAAAGTTTCATATTTTGAAGATATACTATCTTTCCAATTATAACTCCCTAGAATCCTTTATAAGAGAGGCAATGATATCAGAAGAATGACAGGAACACATCACATATGAGGAGCCTATTTCCATTCAATCCAACTTCCAGAAAGTAGATCATACATAATTATGAATTACGCCATAGAATGGAAACAGTGCAAAAAAGATTGGACAGTTAACATCTACAGCATCTCCTTGAAGACAACGAAGACATTTGCTAGAAATGTTAACCCTATATTCAGTGTAAGCTTGATTCACGAATGCATAACGTCATGACTGAAACATCATATCATGAGAGTCTATAAAGCTCAAAATGAGAAGGAATTTGAAGAAAAAATAAAATGTTGACTTGCCTCCAAGATCTTTGCCTTTGTAAGCTGCAGGCCTTTTCCATCTATACTGCACGGACAGTCACTCTTCTTGGCATAATTCAATGGCCATGGCATGCTTCTAACAGGAGGGGGGGTTGAGCCTCTGTACATTGCGCCAGCTCTCCAATAACTCAAACCAAATGTCTCTTCCCATTGTTTTGTTGTGTCTGAGAAGCCAGTGTCAAGTTTCTTCCCTTTGCTTCTGTCAGAATCTGTATCATCATGTTCTAAAACCTTCCCATGTAAGTCTATCAGATCCTTACAGTAAGATACAGGTTGCAGTTGGTGCGAGTGCCAAATCAGGTCAATATCGTAAGTGGGCACACAAAAGCGTCTTAGAGATTTTTCTTTGTTTCTTTTTATAAGATGCAGAAAACCTTTATATCTCCTAACAGACTCTTCAAGGAAGGGAGAATCAGACATATGAGGTCTGGATACCTGTCAGAACACTCAAAATCAATACAAGTAAAATCTAATGTTTGGTGCCAAGGCCCTTAAATTAAATACGTATGAACTTCCATTCATTAACATTTTCCATGTGGCCAAGATTTTTTAAGCATTCACAATTATAAGAAAAGATAACAACACAAGCCAGAACGTAGAAACACACCATCTAAAAAATATTGTGAAAGACAAAATACACCAAATATTGACTTAATAGGGAAGACTTTCAGTGGATGCATCACACTAAAAATAAAATGGAGGATAAAGATTAAAGAGTAAAGACACATGCTGATTGAGGGGGTTTTGGTATTACCTGGTAAACGAAAGAGCTCTGCCTTTTAACAGCAGAGATAAAATCATATTTAATTTCTTCTTCTCCAGAAAGCTTTCGGTATTTTACTGGCACAGCACCGTAAAGATCGAGCTCATATGGTTCATCTGGGTAGAACTTCCTCCAAATATTTTCAGTTTCCTTCTTTGAGACATCTTGCACAACAGATACCACGTTTTGGTTGTCCAGGATCCGACCATAAAATGTTTGGCAGTCTGATTTATATTGAACCTGGAGATGGAGAAAGAATTGACATGAGAGTGGTACAAAAGTTATACAATATATATATTCTTGAAAAAAAAAAGCAGAAGCTAATCAGTTCAGGAAGTGTACAGGATTGAGCCTATGGCAATGCCAAATCCATTCACAATCAAGAGGCACAACCAGGGGTCCTTCCATAATTAAGGATTCACCATATTTAGCAAGCAAAGGAAGCCAACAAGCCCGGTACCTACATATTGCTCAGATCATAGAATGCAATTTTCAGCGCCCGAGGCATAGCCCATTCATCATTTACAAAACGAAAAAAAAGGAAATCGCAGAAAGTTTATATTGACTATCTAACAAAAATGTCCAGATTTTCAGCAAAGAGAAGAGTTCATAATGCATTTGAACCATATGAACGAATTTCATGGCACAAAGTTAACATGCTACAATCAGGAATATCAAAACTAGAGCTCACACATGAATCAAAAAGCAGGGAACTGCCTTATATCTCTGCCAAAAGTATGCAATGGTGACAATTCTGTGCTTATGTAGAAATCGTTTTTTAGTTTTTACAAGCAGATTCAGCAACCAAAGGCATATGAAATTCAATTGACACTAAAATTTGACATATAGAAACCATTGGAGGACTAATAATCATAGGGAGACATGTAAAGACATCACATCATGTGAAAAACAAAAGACGAATACCTATAGATTGCTCTTTCCAGAATGGGTCCTTCGTACAGACTTCGATTCCTGTCAATGGCAGCAAGAAACTGCAGCTGGCGAGTCGCTGCAGCTACAAGGTCAGCGCTGATTGGAATCTTCTGAGCTTCCAGCCACTCCTGTTCTTGAGACTTCTCCATTTTTATAGATATTCACTTCCAAGAATCAGACTTCAAAGTCAAATTACCTTGTAAATGAGAAACATATGAGTGCAAACAGCATCTATTGATTTTCACCTGCATGTCAAACACAAAGAACAAGTCCATCCACCAAATTCACATCATATACTTATTTTAAAAAGGCGGTGTCGATCATCGAAAAGATGATATAATTAGAACAACTTTTTTTTAAAAAAAAAGAAAACAGAATTATTAGAAACTATCATGATCTATCCCTTTTTTCATATGGATCAAGAAAAAAAAATCCCTCTGGATGTAGCCCACAAAAAGAAGAATTCTTTACTGAATTCAGATTTTGAAGGAGCTATGTTCCGACAATCCAAAACAATATAGTTCATAAAATTTTGAGAAAATTATTCATAAAAAAAAAGAGTATACAACTTGCTAATCGGGGGTATCAAATCCGACAGAACTGATATGCATGCATTCAACTGAACTCAAACCTGGATGAAGCCATGATACAAAATACCACAAACCATCAATCTTCAAAATAAAATCAAAATTTAAAAACAACTGTGATGATCCATGAACAATTTGTGGATCAACCCAGAATCAACCCAAAAAAAAAAAAGATCATCCACTTGCCATATACTTGTTAAAGTAGATCAGAACAAGTGAAGAGAAAGAACTTACAGATCTATGAACTGGATGGCCATCCTTGGCTTGAAAAACTTGTGGAAGAAGCTGCTTCCTCTTTATAGAACGTGATATTATGTTAAAGATCGTACTTGTCAGATTCAACTATGGTAATTACTTACGTACAACCGTTTTTTTTACAAGAGGGGCCAACCAAGAAAGCAAGGACCATTATTTTTTTTTAATTTACTACTGCATTCACTTTGGTGTTGACATGAGAAGTGTCACATCTTACGGTGTCTTAAACGAATGAGGTAGATAACTTAGACGTCACACCTGACTCGTTTAATTAAAACAACTTAGAAAATTTTGCTTTGGGCAAGCAAAACAATCCTATCATATATAATAACCAAAGTTCGACCGCTATAAAAATAAAAACGTGTGACTCATGAGAACAATAAAGAGTGTCAAAAGAAATATGAAATGTATTTTGTAAAGAAATATAGAATGTCCCACAGGCTGGCAAGGAAAGGTGAGAACAGAGGCAACGAAGATGAGAAGTATTTTTGGTTTTATTACTTTATACATCATTTACGTTAGTGCCAACCATGGTTGTAGGAATCGGAATCGGAATCGGAATCGGTTTTACAGTGAATCGGAATCGGAATCGGAATCGGGTAGAATCGGTCAAGAATCGGTTTTTTTGAGGGCATTGCATCACCCGTTGGCCAATCCTTCCAAGCTTTCAAGCGGCCAGACCAGGTACTACCCTCAAGGGTAGTACCTCGCATCCTCAATTTGTACTTCAATTGTGATGTACACTTGTACTAGCCACTCAATTTTGCACCTCCTACACTATTTTCTTTGTCAGGGCAAACCAAAGATATTTATAAATTTAAGCATGAGTTAACAGATTGCCAAGTGTAAGACGCAACACTTTACTTAAATATACGTTACTTACACGACTAGCACATACCCACTTGAGTCTATCAAATGCGCCCAGAATAGGTCCCTGTTAACATAAGCTTCATGGCCAATATGCTCATCAAGAATTGATTCTCGGTGGAAGACAAACACCAGTTTCTCCCTGGTCACAGACTATAGTCAGATACATTTTACCATATTGAAGAACCTATATGATGGTTCTCAGGGAAAGAGACAGAAGCTTTCCAGTTTCCTTTGTGCCCAACTAGCTAGCTCTCCACTCCAATAATGTCATACATACCTGTGACGAAACAGCATAAATCACAAACGGGAAGTTTTAGAACATCTGAACTGATTGTCTTTGATAAACAATTAGAGATCTCTGAAAAAAATGTTTTTCCTGCCGCATCTTTTGGCCTTACAAATGCGAACTTCCGCTCATCAACATCTGCCATGTGATTAGGCTTACAAGCATTCACAATTTGAAGAAGTGATAATAACACAGCGAGGCAGTACTATGTTCATTTGGCTGCATCAGCTATTTTCTCCTCTTGCGTTGAAAATCCATTCTTTAGATGAACAACGGTTTTGATTATATGATTGCAACAGTGATGCAGATCAGTCTTCATTGGAATCCACCATTTTTCTTCTTTGGGTGTCTCCTAATTACCACCGTTGGTTCCAGACATCCTCACCATACAAAACATGCCATGGCGCTCTACTAGGGAGAATGGTCATTCAAGCACCCTAAATTGAATCAAAAGATGTCATGTTACCGCTTAAGAGAGAATATATGGCTGCCAACTAGCATGACCTTCATCAATGGTGTCGGAGACGTGATCCTTGGAAAGTTTTGATGGCCGGATGTATTTCCTTGCCCCAAATCTCCTTTGCTCGTGGTTGGAACCGCCAAATGGTGTCGGAGGCATCGATCCTGTGAAAAGTTTTCGATCCTAGGAATTGTTTTTGGTCCTAGGAAAAATTTTGATAGCCGGATGTACTTAATCGCACCAAAAATCCTTTCTCAAGGCTCGGAACCGGTAATGCAAAAGCATTGGGAAGACGAAGAAGATGTAAGTTGTAACTACCAATAATCTTGACAAGAGCATAGCCCCTGCTTGAAGTGATGAAACCTGCTGCCATCCCTCACAACAATCTCACGCTCAAAGACTCTGGATATCATCTTGCTCACATCATGACAGTCCAAGCACACCCTCAAGTTCTTCACCACCCGAATAGTCTCCCCAGCACGAGTGACCAGCAACCCAAACGCAATGGCCAGCCTCTCACTGTGCTCTCTGATCGCATGCCCTTTCTCCTCCTCCCCAATATCATGCAACACCGACGACACATTCGGCGCATACCCCACCATTTCCAACCTCCTCCCAATCTCACCAAGCATCTCGTAGATCTCCCCGCACCTCTCATGAGCCCTATCCCCGGCCACAAACTGGTGCACCTTCCCGCCAGCTTCAATCAAGCTCCATCCCGCAACCTTATTCGCGCCGCGAGCAACCATCAACCTCCTCACCCTCACCACATCCTGCCATTTGCTCCGCCGAGCATATATGTTAGCTAGCAGAACATAATGGCCCTCGTGACCAGGCTGCATTTCGACAACCTTGTTGCCAATCATCTCCCCTAGCTCCACCAATCCATGAGTCTTGCAGGCCCCCAACATTGTCCCCCAAATAACCGGATCAACAGGCATTGTCATCGTCTCCACCAGGTCGATCGCTTCCCCAACCAACCCCGCCCGACTCAGAAGATCAACCATACACCCATAATGCTCCACCTCCGGTTCGATATTGTAGATAGTTTTCATCATTTGAAAGTACTGCCGCCCTTCGTCGATCAAGCCTGCGCGGCTACACGCCATTAGAACTCCGACGAAGGTCACCGAAACGGGTGTGTATGTCGACGACAAGAAATCTTGAAAAAGAGACAGTGCCTCGGCGGCCAGCCCGTGCGTGGCCAGTCCGCATATCATGGAGTTCCACGCGAAGACGTCTTTCACCTCTAACTTCTCGAACATCGACCTCGACTCGTCAATGCAGCCGCATTTCGCGTACATGTCGATCAGCGCCGTGGAAATCGCGAGGCTCGGCCGGTGGCCTCGGGCCGCCTCGTGCACGGCCCTGCCGTGTTCCAAGAGGCCGAGCTGCGCGGCCGCGGAGAGCAGGGTGACCAGCATCGCCTCGTTCGGCGCCGCGCCGGAGCGCTTCATCTTTTCCAGGAGACCGAGGCTCTTCTCCGGCGCGCCGCCTTGGACGTAGGCCGCGGCCATCGCCGCCCAGGAGACGGCGTCCCTCTCGGGCATTTCGTCGAACAGCTCCTCGCACGCCCCGACCCGCCCGTCCCTGGCGCACCCGGAAAGCACGGCGTTCCAGGACACGACGTCGACGCC
>JAVDBV010069296.1:0-38691 GCA_032619315.1 Piper longum
ATGAGCAGAAACACCAGAATTGTCACACTTATATACAAGTCCGAGAGCTGGTGGTTCTAGGCTGTGTGATCAAAATATGCATGTCTATTAGCAATATAATATTCTAAAAATTGCTATTAGTTAAAAAAAAATAGTTGCCATCTCTCACCCTTCAGTAATGCAATCCCCAAGTACGGAGAAACCTGGTCGTGGAATTGGTCTCCATATTGAAACTGACTTCCGTGTGTCACAGCCTTTGTCCCACCAAATTCTCTCAAAATGAGGTGTTGAAATGCAGTAACCACCTGATTTTGATATGGACCTCAGGACTTCCCATCCAGCTGATCCACTGTCCGCATCACCACGACTTTCGTTCCTCAATTGGTTGTCATTCAAGAAATTTTCGGTATTTTTTGAAGTGGTCTGCCAGTATTGATTTGCAAATAGCATCTGATGCAACTCGTAGGCACACATTTGGGCAGGGAACTCCACAGAAAAATGAGCAATAAAAGAGCCAAGGGCATTGTCAACACGCCAAATGCTAAATCCAGATGGCAAACTAAGGAAAAAGTACATAAAATCATTAATTCTAACAATAGTTAGCACAATTAACTCTATTGTATAGCATTTTCACTTCTTGTAGAAGCCAGTTGTTATGCAGGGGAACCCTTAAAATCATATCAACACATCCACATGTGCAAGCACTAGCATAGGGAAAAGTATAGGAAAAAACTCTCAGATTCCTCAGCACGAGAAAAACATAAACAAACACAAAGTACCATATTCAGAGCCAATAGTTACAAATTACTTGCATCTCCAACTATGTTGAAATAATAATTTCAATAACATTAAATAAATCCCAACATATCATAATCATAGTAAGCAGTACCTATATAAAATTTAAATAACATCATCTAGTTTCCCGCTTACATAACACTAAACCATATTTACGAATAAGAATGAATAGTAGATATTATTTGCATAAGAAAAAGACATAGCTCAACTAGTTTTTGTCAAAAATAATGCTCATCTAGGTATGAGTGGCAAAAAATGAACCAATCAAATATGGAAAACATAAAAATTAAGAGCAAATACCTTGGAACTGGTGGAACACACAAATAACATTCTGAGAACGTTGTTGATGTTAGAAGGTCTGTACGCAAGCAAAAAACAACATGATTTGAAGGAGGTCTTCTTCCCTTATTAGCTACACATCCAACAGCAGAATATCCAAGGGGTGCAATAGGCAACCAAAGAGAGCAGTCATCCTCAGCGTCACATTGATAACCTAGAACACTCGAGTAAAAGCCAATAAGTTCAAAACCAATAGGCTTTTTAACACGCCCATAGATGTTGCTTACAGCCATCACAGCTTGTGAAGGGGGAGTTGGCCTGCAATTGTAAGGAAAATTAGACAAAATTTATACAACAAAAGAGAATCCCTGAAAAAGAACTACCATCATGCTTAAATAATTCCCATGAAAGCCATAACCATTTACATTCAAAATCACAATTACGAGGCACTAACATGACATAAAACTAAAGTCCAAAGTCCAAAAAACATCAAATCAAATTGACAAACTACAAAAAACATGTAGACCTACCCATGCATTCTGTACTGATAAGCCTATTTTGAGCAACTATATAATAAGCTTTCATTATCCCCAACCAATCGCCACAATAGCCATGAATTCGTTCCTCAGATCAGAATAGCACAGAACATAAATTTTATTCCACATTTTTAAAAAAAAGACAGATTAACCAAAGAAGAATGAGAAAATTAATGTTTCCCAATTACCTAGAAGTCACACAATCGCTCAATATAACATAGTTTGGGGGTGCCTGAGGCCTCCAAAATGCAAAAAATGAGCCACACTCATTTCCAACAGCTGTCCAGTTCAGCAATGATTAGAAAAAAGTATTAATTATTCATTATAATGTACAAATTGCAACCTATAGTCAGAGTTATTTATCAAGACCTTTAGGTGATACCCATATTCGATCAAAGTTGATGCAAGTTGCCAGTGGTTTTGCATTTCCATATTGTAGTGCAGCATTTGCTTGATCTTGCAAGTGGAGAACTAGAGAAATAACACTCAAGGACAGATGTAGGCATATATCAGTTGAAGCAACATATATATTTGTTTTATCTTTTACTGATGTAAATCCTCCATAAATATCCACAGGATCAAGAACAACAAGACCAGAACCAGACTCAATAGTAACATCCTTCAGAAAAGCTCGAACCCATGTATCACTTTCTTTAAATGCATACCTGTCATACACAATTATTTCTTAACAGCAATTTAAACCGAAGACCAATAATCAAAAGGAAATGGCAAAATGCAAAGAACTAAAAAGAAACAACAATAAAACAACCCAAAGTTCAATTGTCATATACCAAGTTAACAACACTTAAAAAACAAATGGAAATGAAACAGAAGGCTGAAAAAAACTGTGAAAACCGAGAAAGCCTTTGAAAAATGAAAACAACATTTGAAAAAAATAAAGAACATAATACAACTTGGATGGCGAACCTCATCACTTACTGTTAGGTACAGTAAATTGCAGATGCCTAGGAGAGGAGGAGGGGTTGCTAGGAGCTTTTGAAATAAAAATTATGCCTTTCAAAGGTTATTATAAGGTTCTACTTAAAGGGATAATTGAAATAAAAACTACTTAAAAATGGACTTCTTCTTCTTCCACCTGGTACCCAAGGGTGTCAAGGGCATGGACCCTAACCTAGGAATCCATGCAATTACAAATAGTAAAATTTTTGATGGTCGGGTGCCCTTCCAAACACCAACCCTCCTTAAAAATGGAAATATAACATAATAAAAAAAATAAGCAATGACAGGCTGGACTAATATTTTGGCATTAACCACCAAATACCAAATCATTAGGGTAGAAACTTGAATCCAATTTCACAAGTCCACACAACCACATGTCATATTTTCACTATTTACATTTAAAAAACAAAAAAAAAATGATAAATACTTGGGAAGAGAAAGAAAATATCACTCACATGAAACTCAAATCCAACTTTGCACGTAGAAGCTTTTCAACATGCAACGCCTGCGTTGAGGACAATTTTGTGCTGTCGTAGAAAGTAAATTCTGGAGACACCACCTGCCACCAGTAAAATCAAATAGACTTCAAAGATGCTATTTTATTTGCCAATACCCATCAAGGATATAGAGACGTCAATGACCACCCTCTCCATCATTTAGACCATATGTTAAGAAGAATTAATAATTAATTTGGTAGGTCATGGTAAGCTTTTTTGAAGGGTGTTCACTAGTAAGGAGGGCTTTTGGGTTAAGTGGATCCATGGTGTATATATACTAAATCATTCCACGGTGTTCATATCACTTTTCCTCTCACGCTTGGAACAACGTCCTTGCCCTTAGAAATAGATTCCTATTGAGCTATCTTTACAAGATTGATGATGGTAACCTCGCATGCACTTGGCTTGATTGCTCTCCCTCTTATCCAGTTTTGGTAAAAAACAATCACAAATCTTGAGGTCTTCTCAGTGATCTTCTGTCAAATTCAATTATCAATGGATCTTGGACTCTTTACGCAGAGACCTTGTCTATAAAAGAGGCCTTGACTTTCCTAAACCATCACATTCCAACCTTTACCAACTCCTATGATAGCATTGGTTGGCTCCCCCATCTGGTCAATCTGGAATTTTTTGCCCACTCAAGGTGATCATGTCCCCTTAAGCATAGATCAAATAAGCATACTTTCATTACGTTGTTTGTTATGCCAAAATATGTCTTAACCTTGGAAATGCTTCAAACCTTGGATATTTTCAACCAAAACAATCAGATATACTAATTCTATAGTCACAACCTATTGATAATCATAAACAAGATGAACAGGCAAAAAGAATTGAAATGCCACAACAACTAAATATAGCATTCAATTGTAACAAGCTAGCAACCTTCTTGTGGAGTAGAAACTCAGAATTCAATTGGCAGGGGGGAGGATGTAGGAATTAATGTCAATAGAGAATGAGATGATCAAGAGAAGAATAAATCTTTCATGTCGACAATCTCACAGTCATACACAACCCATTAATATTTGACTACAGTACTTGTTTTTATGTAATAGGGAGTCTGATGAAATTTTCAAATTTAGAAGCTTTTATTATAATTTTCGAATATTTTCAATATGGGATTTTTTTGACAGTAAAGATTATTTTCTCCATCATAGTAATTTCTTTTGCATAGAATTCTTCCATCTTTGTTTCTTTTATCCTTTGTGGATTCTTCTATCACATTTATATCATTCCTATCAAATTTTCAATAATCTCCAGTATTGTTTTTCTGCATGCCATAAAACATCCCAAAATATGGCTGACATTAGAACATACCACCCCAACATAATTTAGTAAAATAACAATTGATACATCCTAACCCAAATCAACTTTCAAACATGATACAGCACCTGTGCTTCAAATGTAAAGTTATGCATTTGACTTGCAGAACCACCCTTCAATGGAGAAGAAACAGTAGGCATGTTTGAAGTCTCTTGCAATACATCAAATCTACAAGAACTATCTGAATTAGAATTTTCCACCAAAGATATGTGCACACCATCTTCCACAGATACAGAATAACTGCTCCCATTGCCCAAATATGTACACTTGCTCAAAAGAGTACCATTCTAAAGACAATACAAACAAATATTTGCTTTAAAAAATAGGAAAGACAGCAGAGTCATTGTCACGAAAAAATGACTAATCAAAATATGAAAACAAAAATACCTCAATGATGACATTCTTGAATCTCAACTTTTTGCCTCGCCCGATAATAATGGCAGGCGGTATGTATGCTGGTGAAACTTCTTTCTGAAGATAATCACTAACTAAACATATCTTCTTCCCACCACCATCATATACAAACTCATTAGCTTTAGCAGAATCAACAATCAATTGACAATTGGAAGACAGATAAATCACATCATCTTCTTGCTCATAAACAGGCTCAGAAAGTACTATATTGCCAGTCCTTTTCAATGGGTCATTTCTTGGGTCCAATGTTTCTTCATGGCCAGTAATGGAACCCAAAGCTGGCACGAAAAACTCGCACAGACCAAGAAGAAAGTCTAGTACAACAAGAATTCTAGGCTGTTGGATTCGGATCACAAATGACTCGGAATTTGATCGCACTCTGTAATCCACTAGAAGCATTGACAAATTCAAATTTTCTGCCTCATTCAAGGATTTCATAGGCTCGTCTGGCAATGTCAGTGGAAAACTCAGGATAGGTCCTGAACCTTGTTTGGACAAATCAGAAGCAGATCCCAACATAAGCTGCATTTCAGGCTTTGAGCCTGCGCGCACATCCAACACAGAAAACTTTGGAATCGTCATGTAAAGATCAACTTCTGATAGTGAAGTTGTTCGATATGAAACCCAAAGATCTTCCAACTACAAAAGCATCAAAAAAAAATGGTGGGAGAACAAGAACATGGTAAATATTATTCAATGAAGCAACTATATTTAAATCACCCACATATGTCAACTACTTACAAATATATTGAACCAACATATTTTAACATTCATCAATTGCAGTAAAAAACATCAACATGTTTCTATTCCTTACATAAGCTTGAGCCTGATGTCCAACAACGAAATTCAGGCTAAAAGAGGAGGTTGCACATGTGTATGCCACTACATAAAATGGTTGGAAGTTTCACCATGACACAGTGTGCTGAGGACAGCGCAATTAAACATGAAAAACAGAAAATCTTCATTGCTCTGAGGCTTCTCTCTACCCCAATTCCAACCCAATAAAATTATTCTCTACTTCCCCTCCTTGCATTTTCAAAATGGATTTTAACTAATTAAAAAAAAAAAGACTGACCGATGACCCAATATCTGCATTTTGGATTTAGCACTCTTGAGGGAATGGAATTTTAACATTAGAATGAGATTATGATTTAAAGCTACATATACAAGAGGGAATTCACTGAAAATAGGATGGGCCATACAGCCATCATAATAATAGGCTCAAACTATAAATATAGTTTATTCCTGCAAATGATATCCATCCAAATAGGATGCAGTCTCCCCTTTCCGACTCATTAGGCCTTAAAAATGAGTCCACGGGTACAAGCAACTGCAGGAAACAAATGCAGGCTATCCAACCTTTCTATAAAAAACAAGGAAGCAACGAAAGGAAAACAAGAAAAAGCTCACACAAAAACCTAAGAAATCAACTACATAGAGGTAATGTTGGAATAAAAGAATTAAATGTAGCTTTAAAACTTACTGCTAAGTGAGCAAGTGGAGATTCCTCATCAATGCCGTTACAGAGCTCAAGTAAAGCATAAGTAACTTCCACAACCATAACCGAGACAGTACGTGACAATAGAATTTGACTTTGCAAATTGACCTTATCAGCGAGCAAACGCATTGAATCATTAAGTTGAGTATTAGTGCTTCGAAAGCTTGGAGGAAGACTTGGTTCTTCTAATAAATTCATGTATAAGCAATCAAGTATAACATTATATTCTTTGTCCGACATTACTGCATGCAACAGTCCAACCTGATTTGGAAACAAAACCAAACAAATAGCAAAGCAAAAAATCACTTTCTGAAAAAAATAATAGAATTAAAAATACAAATATAAAACCATTAAAATGAGTATGGGAACATTTTTAAACGACTAAACAAGCCCATTTTTATAAAAAATATAATCCATAATTTTTCAACTCATTAATAACATAAACACTTCACGACCACCTCATCAAAACCACCACCACTATCATCTTCCACACTAATCACAGTTAGGCTGGGTAGGCAACATGGATTTTTGCGTGACCAACTACTAGCAAAATGCAAACAATAAATTATGAGGAAAAATATTACCTTAATTTCCAACGAAAATGTAGGAACTTTCCTGAAAACGTCCCTCAAGCTGCGACATACTTTGATAGAAATTTGTTCACCTCTTCTAATCATAGGTTTACCAAGAGAGCCTTTTGCTCCTACAGCCATATTGATTCCATGAATCTGCAACCATACAGTTAGTCACCATCTTAGAATATAATAGGAAAGTGACATCAAACTGTAGACACGTACCTCAGCTTCAAGAGTATCTAGGTGAACAGAAGAAGTGTCCTTTTCAGAACCATGCCAACTGAAATTGTTTTTAAGTTCCAACTGACCGAGATCAAGTTGTATAAATCTACAATAGCAAAATAGCATGTAATTATCAATTGCACCAATTGACCAACATTGATACTGTACAGGCATACAAACAGCCCCCGCCAGAAACTGGACTCATAAGAGACATAACCCTGTACAATCACCAGTATTGCACACCTTATTCTACTCAAAATATAAGGATGCAAACAGACCCAGAGTATAACCATTAAACAACTTCACAACTAACTATGGACGGACTTACACTCTAACAAATTAGAACAACAACAAACACAAACAAGAGAAAGTGATACACACTCATTGCTTGTAGAATTCCTGGGGATGATTATTATAGGAGTGTCTAGAGATATATCCAACTTTATAGCCGGGGCTCCTTCTATCTCATACTTCTGGATAAGCCATTCAAAGCCTCCTACTTTATCAACAAACTTAATTGCCTCCTCTGTATGGGGAGTTGCAAGTTCCATGAAATATGCAGCAATCTGAAAAGAAACAGATAATGAAGAATAGCAAAGAACTACTGTAAGCCTCCTATTGTACCAAACTTGGTTTATAACAGCCAGCTATTTCAGGATATATACACAACTTGCATTAACAATTTGCCTCTCATTCAAAGTAATTCAAGAAAAATATCAAACACATGAGTGAGTCAGACCTCTTGCACAAACTTGTAGAGAAAAACTATGCGCACAGCAGAAAGCCGTCCACTTAAGCTGTAATCGACCCCTTCATAATCATCATCATCCTGGCTATAGGACTGAAATATGAACTGAAAAACCGCCCAGCAAATTAATTAATTGACAAGCTAGAAGAAACAGCAAGTATGGAGAACAAACACCAGAAAACAGACAATGCAATAAAATGTTTGAACCAGGAAAATTCCATATTTAATTTAAGCAAATTCAGTCAAAAGAATTACCGCTACTATCCAACCATATTATCTGAGGGGTATGTTAACCAGAGTAGGTAAAACAGTGAATTAGCCTCATCAGACAACTAGCCTTTTTCAAGAATTAGCAAAAATTAGAGAAGCAACAAACAAATACAATATGCACAAGTACCTCAACAAGGGACTCTGTGTTCTGGTTGATAATATCACACAGCCAACCCCAACAGTGATCTGGTCCAAGTGCCATATTGCATAGTCTAAGATTTCCAAGCTTCCCCTCTATCGACAGAGAACTTGGATGAACCTTCAAATCTAAAATAAATCTTTCCTGTACAAACATTGCCAGTTGCGAGCCAGCTTCATCATTAAGATATATACAAACACTGTCTACATCCATCTTTAAACGGAAAACCGTGCGGCTCTTGCCATAACCCAGCAATCCTTTCACATAGACATGCTCTTTTCCTTGGCTATCTCCAGAAACACCATCCTCAGTTGTACTGCTTAATCTTGGTTCTACCAAACTAAGTTCTATGCCAAAATCGATCAGAGCTACAAGAGTGGGTCTACTGCAGTAGAAATCCAGCTTGGACATCCAGATGTTCATCTGAAATTTGACAATGACAGGCTAAGGAAAGTGAGAAAAAATGTACATTCAAAAATCCAGTAGGCTCAGATCTTACCTGTGTATCAATACCATCATAAAAGAGTGAACCACAGCTTCTAGTTGTGAAGGTCACAGACACAAAATCAGCTTCTTCAATATCATGCGTATCACAAAAATCTTCATTAAATATTTTTTTTCCATCCAACATTTCTTTGTCAAAATGTAAAGTCTCATAAAAATCGGCTGCAAAAGATCGTGGGCTCAAATCTAACAAACCATGTTTTGTGCCTCGAGGTGTGTCTAAAGAATGTGGATAAAAGATGTGATCAGTTGTATGCAAAAAATCCGGTAATGCATCCCTAAAAATATCATCTTCTTCCATAACTGTAGTAGGAATTTCGTCAGAGTTAGAGTCCAAAACAAAAGAAGCACTGGAACCCTTATTCTTTAGCACAGAACAAGCCAGATATTGGGCAGATGCAGAATGCCAACTCTGTAGCTCATCTTTAACTTTCAATGAATGCAATTTCATTTTAACATTCAAATCGTCTCTCACACAAACAAGGTTAACCTGCACAAAACTCGCAACTTTTAAGCATAGCAATGCAATATTTCCTCTAGATCAGATACAATAACAAGGATGTAAAAATGATGCCTGGCATGGCATGAAAAATGTTTAAGATAGAAAACTTGACGTAACCCAATCATAAGCAACCCATTGCCGATCCCAAACACTAATAAGTGGGAAAAAGCGCCTGGCCAAGTAAGATTTTGCCATTATAACCAGTTAATGAATAGATTAAAATGTCATTCATTAATTAATTAACTATAACCATTACCAAACACATATAGATCATGATTAGCTCAAATATTTATTAACATTATCTAATATAATTAATATACATATCCCAAATGAAAACACAATATGCTTATTTAATATTATATGAACAATTATTTATTAATAATTACCCCACATGATCATGAATTTAAAATACAACCACATACATAAATCAGCAACACTGGAAATAATAATAATAATAATAATAATAATAATAATTTAGTTATTTATAAATAATATAAAGCATGCTTTCATCCATATCAATAAACATAAGATAATAAACACATATGTGATCATTGGTTATTAATTATTAATCGAATCACAATTATAATTAATCACTATTGGGTTACTTAAATGTTGTAAATTCATGTGTTCTAGTGCATTATAAGTGTTACATGAATATTTCATCAGTTAAAATGAGATTATTATTAAATTATCATTAAGTATTTACAATCATTTATATTTATGATGTCACTAATAAAATATAAAGATAAGAACCTTATGTGGTTGTATTGGTTAATTAAGGTATAGATTATTAGAATATAATAGTATAATAATCGTAAGTGTTGAATCATAAAAACATGCTTAAAATAAATAAAGTTCGAACCTTTACTAAGTTAAGTAATTAGATACAATGATCTAACTAATCTTAGGATAATTAATTAAAATTAGTGAAAAGTTAATAAATTATTATTAATAAATATTCCAACTATTATTAACGGAATAAGTAACTGTTATTTCTTAATAGGAATTAAAGTGTAATATTAATTAAATGTCTAAATGGTAACCTAAATTTCTAAGACAGTAATCTTAATATGATTTCTCTAGCTAAATAATTAATGCATCAAAGAAAACACACTAATATTAGTAATTAAATACATGCTAGTAAGTTAATAATCATTTTATCATCAACTAAGGGTGAATTATGATTTGAAAGGTAAGGTATCGTATGACTTAATTGATTGTATCACATGAATAACTAATTATCTCACCAGAGTTATTGTAAATATTGAAAATTTAAAGTTTAATATTTTGTGTTGCATGTTTGTTTTGTCAAGTTTTAATCATCATCTAAGAAAGTCATTTCATTACATGCATTTTTGTTCATATAAAATTATACCTATGTATAATTTTATTATTTTATTCAGATTAGGATCGTAATGTCATAGTTACGGGTGTCTCATCAGAATTTTAGGTCTGTATAATTACTCAAAATATTATATATTCCTATTTGGCAGCTTTAGTCAGCCCGAGCCTACATTCGATTATCATGCACCGAGCACAACTGGGGTCAACGAATTGACTCAGTCCAACACAGGGTCGCACCTTTAAAATTCTTAAAAGATTAAAAACCTGCTCCCATGCCGAAAGGGGTAACAGAGCGCAATGGTGAAGACGATTCATTATGCACTTGTAATACCGACAGGGTGAGTTAATGACAAATATCGGTAACTAGAAGTCATGGGCCAAGAAGCGTGTGTGCGCATATATGGAATTGTAGTTGAATGGGGCATCCACCCCTCCCGGCATAATAAAAGCTCGGCATAGGCTCATAATCACTAAAAAACTCAATTAATGATGTTGTGAAATATATTAACTTATTTCTTCTAATTAAATGATTTAGTGTTTTTGTCACTAACGCAGAATTGTCTCTGCAGGTGTGAGCATGGAAGGATAAGTAGTGTCAGAGTGCTGGAAGACTTTGTAATTAGACTATTGATTTTTCTTATTTGTTATTATACTTCTAGGTTGTTTGCATGGTAGTGGGATTTTAGTTTGTTTCATGGGGTTTTAGTTGATTCCGAGAATTGGCGATCTTATATTTTATTTAATGGCATGACTTAAAATTTAAATTTTAACTAATTCTTTACGTCATGGATTTATTTATGATATTGATAAATTAATAAAAAATTAATTTACAAGACACTTAGTTTATATTGTAATACTTGGCCCATAGCTCAGAACGGGTGGGTTAATTTGTAAAGATCTGGCTCAAAGTACTACATATGGGCAAAATCACTTCTTCAAAAGTAGTTTATCAAGTTAAAGATTTATAATTCATTCTCACTAATAGACCTTACCCCAGTAGGTATTAAATATGGGACTAAGTTGATGGATCTCACAACCACAGCATGTAACAGCTTAACCATTAGAGCTAACACTCTATGCTTCATTTGTCTTCATACTTCCCATAAACTCATATATTGCCACATAGCATGCTACAATTCATTGGTACATTTTTTTTCTCAATTTAAGCATTGTCACTCATATGCGTAGTTAAAGTGGGGCTCACCATCCCATGGCACTGTCATCCATATCGCATAGGTGTCCCATATCATCCATACTATCTAGACAACACTTCCGATTATAAAGGCGTCTCATATACGCTCATTGGCTAAGTGTCACGTGCACCTAGCATGACACATAAGTGACACTGTCTCATACCGGTGCTTATGCCTTAACATACTTCAAGAATGTCCTCTAACTCAATAGAAGCTTTCTAATATGCTAAAGATATGTCTCCATAAATCAATTACCTACACGATACCTCAGGGTCTTATATCCTTTTAAAGGCTCCCTTTTAGATTGCCCTTTGACTTACAATATGTTCAGGATTTAGAAGTTGCCAACTCAATCCCCACTAAGCAAATTTTTGATCGCCAACTCTTTAAAACATCCCCTCACTGTTAATAACACCATCGGCGTTACTTCATCTCTTTCTTCTTCCTTCTTTTTTTTAAATTTTTTTATGACAATAAAAAGGTACATAGTTATGCACAATGTATGATATAAAGTGTCCTATCAACTTATTACACATTTATTTTCTCATTATTTAACAATTATCCAAATTTTTGTATTACCTAATGGTCATTCTTCTCTAGTGTCTTACTAAATATTTGTACAGTGTATTGACAAAACTTGTCTTGCTAGATAAACCTTTGACTACTTAGTATTGGTGATAATCTAGCCTCCCAAACTGGCGCTTTTGACTTTTGGGTGGCGTACAGTGTGGAAGATATGAATGTTAAGGGCATAATTGAGGATCCATGTCTCAAACTCATTTCCAGATAAGGTGGAAGAAGAAATAATTGAAGGTCATTTCAAAAGCAACTTTCATCAAAGTTCTCATGAAAACCCTATCATCGAAAACCTCCCATTAAGCCATAAACCACAAATACATTTTAAATCAAACCACTAATCTCTTCCAGCTTTCATTCAAGGAAGCCTCCTCTCCACTTCCTATAAACCCTACTGTAAGTAAATTTACTTTCTTAACAGCAATGAGACTAATCTCCCATGTACATGCTCAAACTGCCCAAGGCAAAGTTTTCTATTCATTTTACAGACAATGTCTTGGAATGCATTTACCTTAATATTATTATTTTGGTAAATTTAAACTTTCACTAGTACATTTTACTCATTTACGGCAGAATATAACAACAAACCTTGGCTCCCCCAGCAAGAACTTCCAAAATCAATGTCTCATCCTCATTTTTTACTTGCCCAGTCGGAACCTATTTAAACACACAAAAACATTCCTTCATTCAAAACTCACTGAGGAATGAATCAATATGAAATAGTCTAATACATTCTACATAACTATAAAAATATTAGACAACAGGAGTTCACCTGTCCATAAACCATTATCTTTGTCTGCACAAGTGCACAATTGACAACAAGTTCAGCAGCTTCAGAAGCTACAGCTTCAGTTCCACGATAGTCAGGCAATTCTTGGCTCTGATCTTCAAGTGGGTCAATTGAAACCGGACTCTAGTAATGTTGTACAAAGGATTAATTTTCTTCAAACATAAGCAAAGAATTCAATTTTTAAATAAGATACTATCCCCTGTATGCAAGAGAGATAAATAACTGTTCATGCTCTTTTCTATGAAGTGTCTACATCTACATCTGCCAACCTAGGCAACCAAACCTCTATTTTGGCCTGTGCCAACCAATTGTGGAGCCAGCTAAGCTGAACAATTCAAAAAAGCAAACACCCAGAGTAACTAGGGGGAAATAATTTTAGAAGTTCCAGAGTAAGGAGGCTCTCTACTTCCATCTTAAATTTCCGCTTTGTTTTCTCCAGCTAAAATTTTCCACAAAGCAAAGTTACTATGCCCTCCAGTTCCATCTTAAACTCCCTTGTGCTCTCTTTCCTTCAGCCAATGACTAATTTAATGTATCCCATTCAATTTCTCCATTAAGCTAACTAAGACTATTTCAATGTGCCCATTTAGAATTCCTGGTCAAATAGTCCAAACAAAAGAATAAAACTTACCAAACATAACACTCAGATTTACAGACCACATTAAGTGCAAGCTACCAAATTGTTGATTTTTACAGATTACAATGTTGAAATAAGTTTAAGGAATCAAGAGAATCAATATACCGAAGCTCCATATATTGCTCGGGTAAGTCTTCTCAACCAGGTGAGCTTCTCGTCATCATGTTGAAACTCTAATATCAGAGTGTTTGAGGATTCTAATGCCTGAAAATATAGAAACAAAGAAAAAATAAAAAATAAATATATAAATAAACCCATAGGCAAGAAGTAGAGGCAGCATATCAAAAGAGTTAATGTATCATGAATCATCTTGAATAGCACAAAACCATAGTTAAAAGTTGGTGAGTATTAAAGAAAATTAACGATGGGGCTCCAATTTTGATAAACTTGGTAATAGTAATGAATTAATATTTTGGAAAAAAAAAACAAAACACATCTTCTTACATTTGCATTAAAGGTTTGCTCGTTTGGTATGAAAGAAATATAAATGACAAAGATTTCGCAATAGTCAACCTTACAAAAAGTAGTTATATTCAATGTATTTTGTACAAAAAGTAAACTGAATTAATGGTTTTTGTCCAAATTAAGAATAATACAATCAAGTGGGAGCACAAAATAACTGTGATTATCTACAAAGGTGAAAATTTTTTCACACATGGGAGATTACATGGGTGACCCACATGGAGGTAATCATGATTATTTCCAACACAACACATTGAACAAGTACTAATTTTTCTATGGAATGTATTAGACATACATAACTTTTACTAAGGTTGATTATTTAAAATTTTTCATGTCCTCTACATTTCTTTGTTAGCGAAAATTCTTAGGGGTAAAGTATAATGACGATACTACAAAAATATAATGAAAAAATAAACAAAAATAGTACATAAAATTTTACGTAAAAACCCCAAAAACGAGGGAAAAATCACTGGAGATACTGGGAGCACAAATCCAGTATAATGAAGGATTATCAAAGGATAGAGTATTATAAAACATACTCTAATCACACTCACATACAATCAATCTCTCACAAAAGGAATGAAACATTTATATTTAGAAACATCTCAAAGGATTTTTTGAAGAAGAAAATGAGAGAAACTGAACTGGTTGGTTACTTCGTTTGCTAAAATAAACTAAAACGATTTAGCTATTTGTAGAGATTTTCCAATTGTCTTGTTTGAGAAAGGCCGAACATGTTTCTTTAGAAACAAATGTGTTCGTTGAATATTTAAATCGATAGCCGAAAAATTTACCATCCACAGTAAAATCATTTTTATATCTTCCTTTCATACCACTGTCCTCATTGCAAATAATAAAACTATGGATCAGTACTGATAAATTTTCAACAGTGTTAGGCTAACTTTAGAAAATTGAAACATAATTTACTGTTCTTTCTCAATGTAAATAGCAGCTCATACTATTGAAAACAGTACTTTGAAAATGACATCACAAATCTCCACCTTGGCTCAGTTTGAAAAAGTTGCAATGGATTTGTAAGAATGTTCCGGCGTCACCAAATAAGCCCCTAAGAGCACTAACTCCAATCAACACCATTCAAGTCCAAGCAATGCTTGAACTTAGATAAAGGCACTAACTTAGTCAACATGTCTACAACCTCTAGCTACAATCTCCTGAATTAAGTGATGCTTAACATCAATGTGCTTGGTTCTTACGTGATACATCTGGTTCTTGGTCAAGTGAATAGCACTATGGCTTTCACAAAATACATCACAAAATACAGTAATAACTTCTTGTAATAAACCAACATTATTAACCAAACCTCTAAGCCAAATGGCTTCCTTAATGCCTTTTGTAGCTGAAATATATTTTTCTTCAATGGTTGACAAAACAACGATAGATTGTAAACTCAGTTTCTAACTACTTGTAGAATTACAGAGAGTGAAAATATAACCAGGTAAAGATCTTTTGTCTGGATCACCTGCATAATTAGAATCCACATAGCCAACAATATTACTATCCCAACAATATCACAATGTTTGGCCATTTTTTGTCAAATACTTAGCCAACATTTGTATTTGCCTTTAAATAACACATATTCTATTTGTGAGGTTATTCACAAAGTAATATTTCCAATAATATCAGCTACTATTTTTAAAAGTATGAGCTACTATTTGAATTGAGAATGAACATTGAATTATGTTTCAATTTTCTAAATTTAGCCTAACACTGTTGAAAAATTTATCGGCATTGCACAGTAATTTCACTATTTGCAATGAAGACGGTAGTGTGAAAATGAAGACATAAAAAGTGATTTTACCTTGGATAGTAAAAGCTTTCACTTGCCGACTCAAATTTTCAACCAACACATTTCTTTATAAAAAAACGTGTTTGGACTTTCTCACACAAGATGATAGGAAAATCTCTATAAATAGCTTAATCGTTTCAGTTCATTACACTAGAACAAAGCAACTAACCAATTCAGTTTCTCATTTTCTTCCTCAGAAAATCCTTTGAGGTGCTTCAAAATATTAAAGTTTTATTACTTTTGTAAAAGATTGGTTGTTTGTGAGGGTGTGATTACAGCATATTTTATAATACTCTATTTTTTTATAATCCTTCATTATACTGGATTGGTGCTCAAGTGTCGTTTGTGGTTTTCTCCTCGATTTCCACATAAAATTCTGTGTCATCTCTTTATTTTTTCATTATATTTTTGTAGTATCGTCATTATACTCTACCCCTAGGAATTTCCCCAAACATCTTAAAGATTTATGATGCCGTGTAATTTTCATGAGATCCAAGCCTATTAAAAATGTCTTATATATGACATTCATATTTTAAGCTTTTGTTGTGTTCTAATAAGGCCTATAAGCATTAAATACTTAAAAAAGGCCAGCATAGTATACAAAGGCTCCCACATGTGCAAGGTCTAGGGAGGGTAGCATAGCCTTAACCTGTGTTTTTGCAAGGGGCAAGTTTCACACAGTGACCCCTCCGCCACATGCAGTGACTCTTACTATTTGCTCCAAGACTTCCAGCCAATAATTATTAATGACTCAATTTATACAAATTCAACATTCCCACAATTTGAAACTAATATGCATATATATCTTTTTTTTACTTGTAGTTGCCCAATGAAGCAATCAAGTTAAAAATAATCAAGATTTGCTCTTATAAAGAAAAAGCACTATACTATAAAAAGACACATTACTGAGTCATGAATAACAATATGGATTATTAAGTTTTACTTTGGTTTAACTAAATGAAATTCTTTGATTAAATTCATATTACAATGGTTGGCCCCAAAAAATGAATCCGACAGAATGGGAGTGGCTGAAATGAGGTGTTCAAATGGATAAGTGAGAACATTAGAGGAAATATAAATTGGCTTAGATGACATGACAATCTTAAAAAAAAAAATCTATTGATACAACTTCAAAATAGTATAATACATCACGCAATTCTGATACAAAAAGAAAAGGAAAGACCTGTAATTTAGATGGTTTGATACCACTTAGTCCTAAAAGCTCAAGTTTTTATGAAAAGGAACCATTTGATATTTACTTTTAACACTCTCCTCATGTGCAAGGAGTTTTTAATGGCTTAAAATATGGACAAACAAGGGGAATAACATGGAGCAAAGTAATTTTCCTCTGGACAACATAGCATCAGTCATTCAAATCCACGCCCATTGGCTTTTGTTACCATATCAATTTAGATCAGATAATTTTACCATTTTCCATTAAAGCTCAAGCTTCCAATAAAGGGAAATATTAACTCTAAGACTAAACAACATAGGATGGAAACAATAACAAGTGATATAAAAAGTTAGACTATAGATGTAGCTATAAGACATGATTAAAATAGAGTAAGGAAACAAAATTTGCTTAAAACCAATAATTTCAGAAATGGTGGATGTTATCTCATGAATAATTTGCTCTTTCATCATCCTTCAAGTTCTTAGGGTGCTTATATTCAATTTGAGATATATTATATAAGCAGATTCTGGTCATAGAGGATATAGCCTGACACACTAGTGATCTCTTATTACCACCATCATAAGCCTAATATTAACTAGATAACCTGTCAACTCATGTCTTTACACCAAATACGACAATAAGAAACGAGTATACATCCATCTCAAAATGCTAAAATGGTGTTACTCCCCCTTCATCCCTTCCTTGTTGCTTGCCTTGAACAAAGTAGTGTTCACCTTCCAAGTGTCAACAACTTTCAATTACTACTAGCCTTTAGATAGACATCATCAATATCCCTGATGCCTTGAAAGAGATTCTTTATGCAATCTAAATTTCATTTCTGGATATGAGTCTCGAGACCAATGTCAAAACATTAAAGCAAAGAACCTTTTCACTTATTGCAATTGCAATGAAGTCATATGATTCTATTAAGTCAAAGATCTACACTTGTTTTTGGAAAACCATCCAAACAATGAGAGTAGCATAATAAACAACTTAGACAAATTATTTAAAGGGATACAGAATTTACCTTCTGAACATCTGTGCCACGAACACATACAGCAAGGCAAAATAGCGATCCACCAACACTTGCCGGTGATACTTCAATTACTTGTCGACCTGCCAAACTGACATCAGCAATGTTAGTACAAGATGCGTATATAAGAAAGCGGCAAGCGAGGAGTATTCCCAAATGCAACAGCAACACAAAGAAATAGAGCACACCTTGCACATCGTTGATAGGTTTGAGACAATTCTGATTCCAAAACATAGATATATATACCAGACAGCACAAGAAAACAAGTTTTCCACTCAGCAATGGAATTGCCAATTCCCTGATCCACAAAATTAAAGTCAATGTTTGTACATATCAAACATGAATTTAAGATCATAACATGTAATAACATACTCCCCAAACAAGAATCCGGGCATTGGAGGTGAGATCACCAGGATTTTGACAAACAACAAACGATTGAAGATATTGATCAACTGGTGAATTGCCATTGTCCATTGAATTATATAGTATATTTATCAAATCCAAAAGCCTGGAATAACGCTTTGGAGAAAAGTGGATTCCAAGTAATGGTACTTGAACAGAAACTTGTGTTGATGGGTACCCGGGGTGTGGTAATTTGATCTACAAAAAAGTAAATGAACAAGAGCCAGTAGTTTTTATATCAAGCATACAACAATTAGACACAATCACAAATCAATTTTGCACTTTTCCTTTAAAATGTTATTAGATAATTTACCTGGTCAATAACCACAGCCATCCCACACCGATCAATAAGTGCATGGAAGGAATCATCATCATCACTTGCAATCAATGGAGAGGAGGGTTCTTGTGTGAAAATTGAAGGAACAACATGGCCCCTATCCCTGTTGGAACAATTATCCAGAAAGAAGGCAGCTATGTCTCTTCCTAAAATATAAAAGCGCGAGTATTGAGTCTGACTTTGCTCCCCATGTTTACCCTCCTGCAATTGTTCTGAAGTTAAAGAGTGTTTCAATGAATTGCAGTCACTTCTCCAACAGCTAAGCTTTGGAAATCAGCAAACGAGTAACATAATATTAGGAAATTAAATCAGTACAAGGCATTTATTATCGTGTGCATAATGTGCATCTGTGTGTTTTATTCACGTTCCATAACTAAATCAGTTCCAAGGAAACAAAAATGAAATATAAAAGAAACATGTTAGAGTGTGTTGTTGGTTGTGACAAGCATGTCCAGCATTTTCTGACAAACAAATATGAGCTCCAAAACACAAAAACCCAAGCCTTCATAAAGTTCCTTTCCTGCCTTTTCCTCACACAGCCAACCTGACATGGATTGATTCAATCTCATTACAATTTAGTGACATCTCTTGCAGGTGACCACCATGTCAAAAGCTTCCTTGTCATTTCACAACCACCATCTTCTGAAGTCAGTAGCTAGCAGCTATTCCTGCTATCCTGCCATGTTTATCGCCACCAACTCACATCTTATCATGGCAATTCCACCACCTACATTTTTTTTTAATTCATTTCCCACCAGCACCACTCCTTTATAGCTCTCTTGTGCCCCTCTGCCCTTCTACTTCCCGCCATCCTCTGTGAATGGCATCATTACCTACTGTAGCACCCAGTGCCTCCTTCAGCACACTCCCACTAGTCTTTCTATCTTACTTAATCCATCCCCTCCATTTCCACTTTCAACCGCTTTTTCAAAATTTGATTTAGAGAATTAGGCAACCAAAACAAGACATTCTGTGTCCAGCTATCTTCAGCTTGGCATGATCCCTGACGACTTGTAAACACACCCCCTTTTCTATTTTAATTACAAAAAATGCTCCAAAGAGAAAGGGCCCCTCTCCCCTAAAAGCTCCAATCATAGAGTAAGTGGTTGAGTAATAATTTTTAAAAAATGAAAAGACAATGCATAAAATTAAGCAACGTACTCTGGTATGCAGAGTGAAATGACCAAAATCAATGAGAAAGTTGCCTTTATTGACAGTGAACCCATGTTTCATCATAGGAACCATTACTTTTGGAGCATCAAAATCAACATCAAGGACAAATCTGTCGTAGCCAGATAAACAACATAAATACACTGAAACCGATCATTGACAACAAAAACAAAAATCAATAGAAATACCTGCTTTGCTCTTCGAACACTATCTGTAATTGTTCTTGAGCTTTCCGGCTAACCTTCTCAATCTTCATCTAATCTCAAGAAAAAGAAATAGGAAACTGAAAATCAGATCAAACACACACCATGGCTAGCTAATATTTGCTTACAGAAAAGCAAAAAACGCACCAACAATCATTTTAGCCGCATAAAGGCATAAGAACAAACCTGCAGAGCAGCTGCTGTTTCTGAGGCAATAGTTGGGCTTATAGTGTTACTGCTTCTAACAAAAGATATAACACGATTGTAACTCTCAACCAAAACCTAAGACACCACAGAACAAAAAGTAAGAAAGAGAGTTAATATACAAAAACTACAAAAGCTTTCCAAACAAAGTTCAAAAGAGTAGCACCGTCACGTGACAAGGAGCAATAGTTGCTGAAAGCCGCCAATCTAGATTTTCCCCTACTGGTGAGTATAAAAAACTGGCCTCTAAAGCATTAACCTTTGTCTTGCTGCTGACGCTCTGCAGCAAAGATCAAACATTTGATTAAAAAAACAAAAAACAAAAAAGGCAAAATGCAAAGAAATAAAATATTTGATGTAAGAAAAAGAACCTGAACTAGAGAACCTTCAGGAGCAGAAAGACCATAAAACCTAAGTGAAACGTCACAGTTGATGCTTTTTTGATAATGCTTAGTGCTTATTTGAAGCCGTTCAAATCTACCACAAACAATTTCTGTCTCATTGCAGCTAATGATTCGAGCAGCCCCCCTCTCTATGTAGATACTGACAGAATACTGCACCATATTCTGCAAATCCTTTCCAGAGTAAAAAGTAACCTCTTCCTCAGGTTGGTAGCTCAAAAGCTTGTTAATTGCTTTCCATTCTTCCTTGGTCAATTTTTCGTCATCCACCAAGCTTGACTCCAAGGACCCTTCAGAAACTACAGGGTCTTCAGAAGATGACCGCCTAGAAAAAGAAAGACCAAACTAAAAATTGTTCCAATTTAGATTTCTAAACAAGAAAATTTTTAATGTACATACCACGAAAAAGACCACCAGCTCCTCTTTAGGTTACTTTTTTGTTGAGCTGCTTCTTTTGTTTCAACCTTTGCATGAGCCAGCAGCCTATAAAAAATGAACTCAAACCTACATAACAATCAACTTACCATGAAAAAATAGATAAAGAAAATGCAGCATACCTCCATAGCAAAATGACTTTTGAATCAAGATCTTTTTCAATTTCCCTCATTTCAAAAACATCAACTTCGCACAACTGCTGCAGAAAACTTGCATAGAGTTGAATATAACGTCTTCGTAACTGACAAAGATGCTGAATTCTATCCCACGAAAACCGATAACTGGAAAAAGTATTCAAGATAGGAAAAAGTAAATCAGTATGCAAAATTTCTAGCATTTATCTATTCAACACATTAACTACATAAAGACAATTATAAAGCAGATAGAAGGGCATTTACTCCACGTGCCAAAAAAAGTATTTTTTTTTTCATCCACCTGACCCCAATAATAGAGGCTGATGTTCCAGATCTTTTACTTCCATTTTATTCAATCATAGACTACATCAACGATCAACTTTAAACTCTCGACATTAATGTTGATAAAATAGTACATATACTGCTAGTAATCTTTGTCATCTATTCAGTCATAGATTGAACACACAAGTCGATTCTTCTTTTAAATAAAATAATACCACAACTTTTTCTGTTGTAGACCAGCCTGAAAAGCATAGCGCCACCATACACCAGGGTCATCAGAAACAGAAGTTACGGGTCTTAAGTGAGATACATCCACACGGATTCTATACTTAGAAAATGCTTCAAGAACTTTTATGCCATCATGATACTGGGCCTGGAAGAAAAAGAAAGTTCTGATTGAAAGACCTCAACACCATTAAGCATAAGGAAAAAGCATAGAAAAGTGTACCTCTGATACAGTGACCGATACATCATTCAAAATTAAAGAAGCTTTCTCAAAGGGAATGTCAGGATCCTTTCTTTCCAGCTTTCCAAGGCGATGATAGTTCAACGTTCCGTTAATTGGCGATATTAGGTACTTTCGACTAAGGGACCAAACAGATGATGGATCTCTAGGCACAGGTTCACCAATTCCATCTTCAAAAATCTACAAGAATTCCCTTAGGTATAAAGTTTGATACCCTTTTCAACTGTAAATTTTTTAATACAAATCAAAGTTTTTAAATGACTGTTCAAAAGAAACTTAACGGACAATTATGCTTCATTATACATGGTTCACACATGCAATATAACCAAGTAAGGGGTGTAAATCTTTTTAAAAACGTAGGGGAATAAAAGAGAAAAGAAGCAAATTGCAAAAGAGAAACAGCTTCAACACACACAAACACACACACACACACGTACACACACACACATACTTTCAAGCATGCGCACACGCGCACCCAAACACATAGGATTGTGTGCACGCACACACACGCACACGTGCACGCGCATGCACACATATGCACACACACACACATGGGCACATGCCTGTGCACACACCGCAAACATAATCCCAGCTGTAGATCCCACTAGCCTCAGCTAAGTTCACCAAACAGCAACAATTAAGTAAAGCCAACAAAAATACTTAATCAAACACCAGACACTCAGAGAAAGAAGATGTGTAGAGTGTAGAAACCAGCATAGTGATGTCCATCACAGATTGAAAGAGTGTGTCCTGGATTAGGGTCTAGTAATAAACAATCAGCAGATAGACCTGTGAATTATTATATGCCACACCAGTTGATAATTCAGATTGAGCATTGATATAGTGAAGTGCAGGGAAAATTTGTGTACAATAGCAATCAAAAGGAAGAAGAAGAAGACAAAGAAAAAACAAGCCGAATCCTGAAACACGAGATGATCTTCAGCAGTTGAGAAACTGGTGGAGATCAAGGAGATACAAAAAGCAGCAAAAAGGAAGATAAATAAAAATGTCCCAATTATCTTTCAATTTGAAGTCATTCTCATCCATCATAACCCAAGTACTTGGGATTCCATGATCCTTAATATTTATTCTTCGAAAATATCATAGACAGCAAGATGTCAAATTTTTCTATCAAAAATAGCAATTTTATTTAATTTATATCACATACAACCTTTATTCAAACACTCATTTCAATAATGACCAAATCTCACTATTTTTCAATCAATTTAAAAAATACTCATAAAAATCTCATTCTTATTAGGAACAAGGTAATTCATGGAAGAAAACTGCAATCTTTGCTTAACTTAATGAAACTGAAAAGATTAACTAATAAATGATGAATAAGCACTAAGATTAATATTTTTGTTGAGGTAAAAAGGTAAAAATTTTAGAATTTTGTTTGGGTTTTATCTATTCCAGAAAATTAGAAAATGAATTGAAATAATTTGAGGCATTGAAAAGTTGAAACTTAACTAAGGTTGTTAAATTTTAACATAAATTAACACCTCGTTTTAATCGATAATGGTCGCAACTTTGAAGAAAATTAAAAAAATTTCAATACCATCCATCAACATTGGAATTCAAAGAGGGCATGGTTAAGAAAATTTGAAGTTCAATCACGGCTACTAATCCATTAAAACAAAAAAAATACTAAAATAGATCAAATGGTCACATGCTAAATAAAAGCTAGAGATGTGGCTATATTTTGATAGAAATTTAAACTTTTGGACATGCATGATGTGGCTGTTTAAGACATTTTCCCTCCATTTTTTAAATTAAGTATAAAAATCTAAAATTTAATTAGATCATTACAAATCGGTTCTTAAAGGCCCCACTCAAGTACACTTTATCGTTTTTACTTTCCTTTTCAAACCATGACCCACTAAATTTTCCATTGTCGCTGTTGCATCTATGGGTTGCCTTTGAACATGACCAACCGATTGGTTACTTTCTTCACTAACGACATACTTGATTACAGCATCAAAAGCAAACAATAACAAGCCCAACTAGAAGTTTTAGCTTTTAAAGAATGAATAGCTTGTTACATTATTAAATATTTGACAACATAAACATTTTTTTTTACTGTGTTAAAATTCTATGGAAAATTATACAAATCTGGCGAATTTCAATATTACATGTTCATAGACAAGCAAAAAAAACAGGTGAATAATGTACCTCAATCCATTCCCTTGGACTAAGGACTTCCCATGTCTTGTCAAGCTTCCAAGGAAGAGTGTCAGAGTCATGGTAGACAGCCAGCCTTTGAAGTTGCAGTGACTAATCGAAAACAAAATACAATAATAAAGTAGGATATCAATTAGCCTAAACCAAGAAATTTTAGGAAACAAACACAAACAATAATCCTAAAAAAATGTCACAAAAAATAACAAATACAAGTGCTACTCCCACTCTCATTACATCCATACTAGTTTTGATGTCCTTATAAGTAATTATAGACCAATGACAACTTGGATTTCCAAACAATCTCAGACAACCAGAGTGAAGGGATAAAAATTCCCAAATTAAACAATCATTTCACAAATTTACGCACGAAAGTATGTCTAGATGAAAAAAGATTTGCCCCATTTTCTTACCTAAATATTCCCCGGTTAACTACTTTCCTTTTATTAAATCAATATCGACAACCTCAATGGCTCACTTTATTATCTTGTGCTTCAACAAGATACAACCTAAGTGGGTGCAGCAGACAACCCCATCCAAGCAAGTCAATGGTGACCATTTTCACTCACAAAATAACTTTTCATATTTGAAAAATAAGGATAGCCTCCCTGGATATATAAAATTTACTCACCAATAAAAGCAAAAGATCATCAAAAAGTGAAGACAAACAGAGTTTTCACCTATATAAACATAGATACAATATAATATATTCCAAATATGATAGATATAGTCTCTTTGTAGACATTAAATAAAACATAGCACGTACAACATCCATAGATGAAGTATGCGAAGAACAATGTAACCACCACATGAAAACTATACACTCCAAAGATAACGAACTAAGAAATGTTTCATAAGACGGATGGGGAAATAGCATAAATGACCGCCCTCAAAGATTTATTGAGAATAGTCCCACATCAATGATAGGTATGAGTTAGGACCTTGATAAATGCTAAGAAGTCAGTTGTCTAAGTGGCTAGCTAGTCATTTTGGATAAGGCCCAAATCTTCTCATCATATCAGAGCTACTAACTCATATGGTACCCACACCCCCATTGTGTCTAACCCAATAAGTGGTGCAAACGTTTGTTAAAGCCCAATTAAATGGTTTATATGTTTAGATGTTTGTTAAAGCCTAAAAGAAAATGGAAAACCCAAAAAGTGGTGTGGAGGTGTGTCAAAACCCAAAGTAGCAAGCTTAATAAGTGACAAAATATACCATTTGCTAAGCACTTAAGTGCCTTGCAAGTGGGCAGGAGAATGTGGAGAATAGTCTCACATCCATGATGGGTATGAATTGGGGCCTTGATAAATGAAAAGAGGTGAGCCACCTAAGTGGCTAGTGAGTTATTTTAGATAAGGCCCAAATCTGCTCATCATTTACAACAATCATAAAAAAAATTTATCTCACTAATAGCCACTCACTATTTTTTTTTAGATTAAAGGTACGAAAAGAATACAATTCTCGTCTCCCTCCACTTTCCTTGCAATTTTGATGCAAACTGTCATGAGAATTTCTAAATTAACTACTCCTACGTAACAAAAGATAAATAAAAGGCTCTCACCCAATTCTAAATTCATTTCAACTCAAGCATATCTTGATACAATGAGGAAGCCTTATTTTATAGACAAACAAAACACTATAATTAATTATACATTCTTTAGCTCCTCATATTCTCTTATATTTATTCAAAAGTGTTTCCGCAATATGTGATGTGGAAGTAACTCTTGACAATTGTAGATGTCATATATCAAATTCCCCCCATCTTTCTTGCCCTAACTTAGAGACCTACTTCCTATTTTTTTTTAAAAAAAGAAAACATTTTACTTCTTGTATGATCAACCACATGGAGACCTATCATTTTTCCATTCGAGCTCCTCTGCTACCCACAACCCATTGAGGTCATTGACTCCTAAAAAAAAGAGAAAAGGCAGCTTTGTCCTCTAGTTGCTACCAAGCAGGAGATGATTTGGTTGAGATGACTGAAGGTCATTGACCTCAACAAGAACTCCAAAACCATAGGCCTCCCTCACAACTTTGTGGGCACCCTCCTATGGGAAGAAATTCAGTACCTATTTATCCATACTAAAAACAGGCAAAAGACTCCAAACTTAAGAAGCGTCTGGTTATAGGATTAAAACACGCCCATTACTCATCATAAAAGAACAACATAAAATCACATTCACCAATGTTACTTCGAATCTTGTAATCCAAACCTATAGATCTAGAACATACATCATAAATTTCAGATCAAACACATTTCCCTCCTTGGACTTGGGCAATAAACACTAAGCTAAAAACTCAAAGCCATTTGTGGAAAAGCAGAGTCACCCATGCTATGCACCCTTCATTAAATTTTATGGGTACTTTGGTCCATTAATATATTTGGTCATATATCTGTTATTGATATGAACCTTTGTAAACACTACTGAGCTACAAACCCATAATATTGTCATACATTCCATTAAATTTACAAGTCAAGGTTCATATTCCCACTCTTTTGACACACTAACAAGGTGAAACAGATCTTGTTACCAATTTAACAAGGGATACAAAGCAGGAAAACATTAAATGAAATTGAGCCAAGAAACATAAAAATCTATAGCGCCTTCCTGATGCAATAGCAGGGATGTACCAGGCCGATGACAACCTTACATGTTAGACAGGGATCCTAACTAATCATTAGATAGCTCAGACAACAGAAGCAGTTATTAATTTCTTCAAGTAAAAACAGGCATGTAACAAGAACTCACTCACCCTTGGAAAGATTTCTTTGAACACTTAAAAGGCTTACTTTTGACAAAACAATTAGAATAAAGAAGAGAATCTTCCGAGACATATCCATCCAACACCAGGCTCTCAATTTCAATTTCTCTATTACCTCTAAGGCTTAAATATCTTCTGACATCCTCAAATACAAGCAAAAAGTTCTACCCTTCTTGCAGACTTCTGGATGTAACTTTCCATGTATTCAATCTTCCAACTTTTGAGAATTGGGCTTTTGCATTTTTTTGCCATCAGAATTTTTAATGAAATAATCAACTTCATAAAAAAAGGTTCACTTTTCTATTTTAAAAAATCTAGCAAAGGAGATTCCAGAATGTACATAGGTGGACATGTTCATACCCTACAAAGTATTTAGTTGGAAGAACCATTTTACCTTACGCAACTTATCAAGTGCACCACTAGTGTCAAATGTTTCATTCCCTTCCTCGTCAATGGTGATGGCAGCCAGTTTTGCCAATGTTACTCCACAACAGAAAGGATGTCCAGGATTACTAGAAGAGGCTTAAAACAATTATCTGATAAAATATTTTCAAATATGAAATGTTACATATATACAGTATGCAGATGACTCGTACCTGATGACATCTTCGTATCGGATGTGTACATTGGTAATGGAAATCTTAAGATTTCCAATTATGGTTGCGATAAGTGAGCCCAGCCAAGAATTCCCATCAGGAGTCTGCAAAACCATTACTCTGAGAATTAAAAAACAATATCCAACCATCCACAAATCTCACTATATTTTGTAAATCATTTTCTGTTACAGACTGCGGCAAAGAACAGTATTCTGGATTGCACTGGCAATTACACCATCTCACACTTGAAAAAAAAAACAGCCAACTGAAAGCACTACTCAATCAAAAAAATACTCCATAGCATGTACGAAAACAATTAACACAATTGACATTCAACTGCAAAGAAGTTCTTATTTCAATTTCATCTAGACTCTAACTTAACATACATACCAGCACCCTCTGCCCTTTCGAATACCACAATAATTCTCCAATACACCAAAGATCGCCATGTTTAGTTAAAAGAACTTCAAATGGACAAAGCCTATCATGACAAAGGAATGATTTACAACAGGTTCCTTTCATTTAAAGGCATCATTTCCTCCCAACTATGGTCCTTTGGCCACTATGAACTCAGCAACTATGTTTTGAATAGTTAAACAAAATGTTAATTACTGCACACTTATAAAATTTTGTAAGATCTTTCAAGTTGTCAATATATCAATTCCTTGTAAATTAAAACAGTAACCTCTAGCCATAAACAAGCTTCTTCTTCCTTCTCTTCCAACAAATCCCAAATAATTGGGGTTGGGAACATATGGTTTAGGATCAGGAGAAAACAAATAGCAAAATTTTAACATTTGGAAGCATTTTCTAACACCAACATTCCTATGCTCCTGGTACCAGCGGGGTAAAGCTGGAGAAGTTATAATAAGTTTCTTGCACAAAATTTATAGTAGCATCTAACAATTACTTCACCATTAGCGTTCCATTCTTTGAGCATTTAGCTAATATATTTACAAAAAGGTTGAACCAGGCAAGACCCTATGAAAGTATTTTGTCAACCTAGTACATATTGGTAAAAAGTATGAAGATAAATATTGTAAAAGAATACAATCTATATAAAATGCCAGCTATATAACACTAGCCATTTAAAAAAAGTTAAAGCAATAATAAATCATCAAATGGAAATACAAAAGAATAACAAATGATGCATACACTTCCAAGTTTTGCTCGCTTCAGTTTTGCTTCAAGGGTAGCTGATTCTGCCTCCTGGGTAGGAAAAGCACAAGAATTTAAAAGCATACATATGTAACAATTTGGGAAGAAAAAATAGCATAATAAATAGTGCAGCAGCGAGAAAAGGCAAGAGAAAGTGAGCGGAAAAAACCAAAAAAAAAAAAAAACAGAGGCTGGCAAAGTTTGTCGGTTAATCATTTATACAAATAAAAAATCATATTGGTCAATGGTGCAGAAAAGGCAAGTGAAAAGAGAATTAAAAGAATTTTCGACAAAATTTCGAATTAAAAGTTCAAACTACTTCAAACAATAATACCAAAAAGATAAAAAATCTCCCTATCTTATACCTTCTTAAATGTTTAGTAACACCAGATGCAGACACTAAACTATGGGATTTTATACTTTGGCATATTTATAATAGGAAAAAATCTATGTCAAGGATCCCTGTTATTTCTTATAACAGGTACCTTTCTAAACCCTTGATTTGCTGACTTCTTAATTATGACTTGAATTGTTGTCTATTTTATTATCTACCATTGGATATTATCCAATGGTGTAGGATCATTGATGTTGGATATAAGCCATAACAGGGATGTTGTTTACTCTCCATTCTCTTTATAATATGTATTATTTTCTTGATCTAGAAATTTTTCCCTTGAGTTGCAAATTGTAATTTTATTTGTGTTGTTTCCTTCACTAGTTAGATTCTAATTAGTATTAAGTTTCCTTTTCATGTTTGGGGTCCTACTAGAGGTGCAAACGCACATCTATATTTGTGGTTGATTTCATTGATAAATTAGTTCGAGGATTTTGCTTGAGAGTGTATCTTTGTACCACCCAACCAGTACTTCTTGGTGCTGACACAAACCTCATGATGCTAACACATTGCGACCTCCGATGACGATGTCGGCAAGTCTCAACCAGTGCCAATTCCAATTAAGTTATCCCTCCAGACCAACTATTTAAGTGCTACAACTCAATCTTTGCTGCCACTGCCAAGCCACCATTTTTAATCTTATCATTCCCCAACACCAACAATAAACGTCCCATGAGGAACTACTACTCACCACCCGCCAACCAGCTAATAAAGATGGCAACCTGGCTTGATCCTTTGTTGACAGATGGTGGGTTCCTGATCACCTCTTCTATTCAATCAATGTGCCATGGGTACTCATCACTACAGGTGTGGCGACCCCTGCTTGGAGAAAACCTACGAAATTGCTCTTTGCTATGACTGTCAAGAAGTTTGGTTTGATCAAACGTTGAAGAAGGCATTTACATTGCTTCCCTAAGCAACTTATCCGACTTGAACCTCCTAAATCAGGTACATGAGCTTCATCACCTATAATTTTGGTTGGTTGCCAAAAAAAAAAACTCGTGGCAAAATGGACTTTCGATGTATCACTGGTTTACAGAGAAATTGCAGGAGGGAATCGGCAATAGCCGACAAGATGTGAACCTGTACAGGGACCATATTTCCTCCATAGTAAAGAATAATTGTACAAACATTAAGTGCTGTGGAGTTAGTATTTAATGTTAAGTATCTTACTTAGTGGATTACTAGTGACTAATCAATTGTAATGAATTAAAATGAACTAAGTAAGCCAAAAACTACATGTATTTAAATTTGTATTATTGTTCATAAACTATAATGTTAAATTATAATACATCATTTATTAAGCTATATATATATATATATATATAATATATATATAAGCTAGAAATAATCATCCTCGCCTTATAATAATTTATTTATGATCGTCTCAATTTTTCCAAATATTACTAGCATATCTTCAAGACATCTCAAATCATCTCCGATATCTCAACTAATTAGGACGTCTAAAATGATACCAAAATCTGATATTTCAAACTCGGCATAGCCCATCATTTGCTAATGTGCTAGGTTTTAATTGATTGAACCCATCAATGTTTGCTTCTACCCATCAACCAAGCTCGTTATCTTAACTACCCTACTTGTCTCTTATAACACTAAATTTTCAAGCCCATTGCAATTACTACCTGACCCAAAGTAGATCATTTTAATTCATTAAATATCCTAATTTATTCGTATTAGTAACCTGACCACATTGTCCTGCATCAACAAACGAACATGAATTCATTGAATATCTAAGATATGCAAATAACAAAAAGATATTACAGTATTCTTTAAAAATAAGTTATTTAGACCATAGCAATGCATGCAAATAAGGCGGAGATCTTGCACAAATTTTACACAAATATAGAGGAAGTATAAACACCAGAAAGAGCCGGATGCAAATAGAAAACAATTTGGATCAATCACAACTTATATACCTCAATTTGTCGAAGTTTGGCTTCAAAAAGCTTTTTCCTGTCTTCTTCCTAAAATTAATCAAAATTACAAAAAATGAAATCATCCTAGTCCACAAAAAAAAAAGGTAAACTTTTTGAACAATCAAATAGCAATCTCCACAAAATCTTGCCTTTATATTATAACCATTAGGTGCAGGATGAGCTAGAACAAAAACTCGATCTATAAAAACTATAACAGGTTCTTTGCCAAGACTTTTCCACGGAACCTGCATGAGACAACGACAACATAAGAAAAATACATTTACAAAAACATGTGACACATCTTCCCACCTGTCCTTGTAGAAAAACACAGCCAGGCTAAATGATACAAGATATTTAAAAATAAAACTTCAACTCCTATCATCCTAGAAAGTGTTCAGCTGTATTCAGGTATAAACGCATAATGGACCTGAAAATCAATTGAAAACAGATGAAAGCTGTAAATTTGGATCTGTGATTTCATATTAGAGGCTCGATTGACACGAGTGCGGAAGACGTTTCTCGCCTCAAGCACATTCTGGGCCATCTGATAACATTGACAACCCGAATTTACATTAAAAAATAAGTAGCAAACACATCCCTTCACGTTTCATCAATCTTTACCACCAGTCCACCACTCTTCGTCTTTGACTTCTCCCTCTACCTATAGTCAATGCAGCTTGCTTGGACTCCTTCCACCCCATTGCAGTGACTACCTACTGCCCAAGACTAAATTTGTTCATTGTTGCCAAGTCATAGTGGATCTTAATGTGGCTTGACAAACATCATGAACAAAAAATCGGGAATCAACACATCTCAATCTGGATGTATGTTTCTTGAGAGATTGGGTAGAAAATTCTCAAATTCAGCATATGTACACCACAGAGGACCTATTAATTATTATTTATGGAGTAACTTAAAATGACTTTATTTATCTTCTGTAACTCAATAAAAAGGAGACCTTTCCCTTGTTTAATATAGTATAATCCTTCTATGACGAAAGAAAGTTATTTATTATTTTAATGACAAAGTAGACTGTTCTAGCAATGGGAATGGTGATGTATAATTCTCAAAATAATTGAGTTAAATCATAGTTTAGCCCCGACCCCTACTTGCTGACAGAGCAAATTGAAGATCGTAAGCACACTCAAAATGCTAGGAAAGGTGGGGGGAAAAGTGTAAATCCAACAAAACATTATTTACTTCTATACCTTAGAGTCTTAAGATAGGTGATGAAAGACACAGAGGAGGGATGACTTTTGGATGGGAACTAGGATGTAGAAAAGAAGATAGGATCTCACAATGTTTAATCTGGCCCATTGGCATGATCCAACAGCCTAGCTAGAGCGTGAGCACAGGAAGTCCGCTTGTGCTCATGCTCAGGTAACCTTTTTATCTTCATATTATGGAGAAAACAGTCCTAGCCATCCTAGTACATGCTCAAAACTATCCAATGCCATCAAGAGTTAATCGAAAAAATAGACCTAAGCCGTAAATTTTGATATGTGATCCGTTCATGTTAAGAACCAAAGGCACAACAGTCGTGATCATCACACCCATGTTCACTACCTTCCACCCACCTACAATTCCATCACCCGAGAACAAAGCCACCCACCTCCCCTTCACCCTCTCATCTAACCAATGGCATCCCAAAGAGTGTTGGGGGCATGGATCCTAAACTAGGATCTATGTAATTACAAATGGCAAAATTTTAGATAGTCGAACGCCCTTTCTGAAGCCAACCCTCCTTTATCCATGGCAATACAAAAGCATTGGCGGAGTTTGATATTATACACATAACCGACATAACCACAAAATTTATTTGCCTCATTAAATCTTTCATAAAAAGAGTTAATAGAACTCCTCAAAGAATTTTATTAAAAAAAATTGTATAGAATAAGTGCTACATAACTTCATTCATATTTGTACATTTAAACGCGTAAGCCAATCTCCTTGGCAAGTAAATGAAAATGTAGTCCCTCGGCAGCCACGTGTGAAAAAGGCCAAACTAATTATTAAAAGGGCAGCTAAAATGATCAATTAATGTGATAACAGTAAAGACGTGGACAAGCATTTGTTCCACAAATTTCACCTTCAAAGTGATAGAACCAACAAATCCAGCTTTGACTACAACAGGAAGCTTTAAAGCATTGAGTGCTTCGGCCTTCAATTGCAAGTCCTTAAGAACCACATCTCCTGCAAAAAGAAAAAAGAAAAAAAATGAAATTTGGCAAAAGACAAATTGAAAAAAAAAACTGAAAGACAGATCAGAATTGGTTTTTTCAAGTCTAATTTAATAAACAAATGAGTCAAAGAATTCGGTTCAGTTTTTCATAGAGATCATTTTTCAGTCAAAAATTCATAATCCATTGGAACCAGTTAATGGAAATAACAAGTTTTTAAATTGGGTAGTTAATTGGATATTACTGTCTAAAAGGTTTCATTGCTTCAATAAATTTGATTTTAAGTTAGTCACCATGTTAAGATCTTGAAATATTTATAAAATTTGCTCTCACATTGAATCTTTAAAGCATGACTTGATACCCTGACCATCAATACCATAACCCTCATCACATACCTTCCTAAAATATCAAAAACCACTAGAAATGTGAAAAGTTAAAACATGTAAATGGATACCAGTAAAAATGTGAAAAGTCAATATAACTAAGAAAAGATGACGCTCAATTTCTGCCTATGAGTTCATTCATTCAATTTACTGGCATCGTAAACAATTCAATGTCAACAAAAAATTGAATAAAATATTATGGCAAATATGTAAAGTACAACAGATGGAGAAAGCAAGTGACAAAGACAGATAATTTTGATAAAAATATAAGAGATCTTCCCCATTACAGGGAGTTGGCTTTTGTGTATATTGTATAGGCTCCAAAATTTCCTATCTGAGATCTTAAAGTGTTTCAGAAACCTTACTATTTGTCCAAATATGGACTTAGTCTTCTTTTGTTTGTTTCATGTTATTCTTATTTGTTTATTAGTTGTTTTATTTTATGCCTTGTTTCTATCAACTCACTTGTATCATGCACAGCTTATATATTCTAATAAACCATCATCTCAAGTGAAAGTTTCACTTGATTTTTCATGGTATCGAGCCTCTCTTGTCTTCATGACGACCACTTCCTCCCCTTCCTCCTCTTCCACAATCTTGTCCTCCCTCCTCCCCGCCACTATCCCTCATCTCAATGTCAATATCGTTAATCTGGTTTCCGTCAAACTCAACCAAGACAATTATCTATTGTGGAAGTCTCAATTTTTGACTATCCTTCAGACTCGTGAGCTTGTAGGTTACATTGATGGTTCCCTCAAATGCCCACCACATTTTATCCAAAACGATGGTGTCTCCCTCGTCAATCCTAAGTATACTTCTTGGGAGAAACAGGATCAGCACTTGGCTAGTTGGATCATGGCTACTTTATCCGAGCCTCTTCATGCTCAAGTTGTTGATCTTGTTTATGCCTCCTCTCAAGCTATTTGGTCAAAACTCGAGCGAAACCTTGTGTCTACCTCTCGACTTCAAGTAATTCTTCTTCGAGGAAAATTTCAAACCATCAAGAAAGGCTCCTCTACTATTGAAGAATATCTCCTGCCCATTCGTACCCTCTCCAACCAACTGGCTGCCATGGCTTCTCCTGTTCAAGACATTGATTGTTCTATTACACTCTTGGTGGTCTTGGACCTGAATATGAATCTTTCATCACTACTGTCTCCTTGCAAGCCGATGATCTTCCTGTTGAGGATCTGTCCAGCCTCTTACGAAGCCATAAAGTACACCTATCAGCCCTTCAAGTTGATGTTTCTGCTGCTACTGCTCTTGTCGCTGCCAGACCATCTTCTGCTCCCTCCACTTTTTCTCATCCATGAGGTTCCTATCATGGACAAGGATGTGGGAGGGGTTGGGGCCACAGCTTTGCCAATTCTCGATCCTTCTCTCCAGGCCAGCCTACTGGTTCTCCATTGCAAGGCGGACCCTTCTGTCAAATCTGCTCCAAACCAGGCCACCTTGTCATTGATTGTTACACAATAGGATGAACAAGTCCCACCGAGGTCGTCACCCTTCTCGCCAACTTGCGGCTATGAATCTCAGTATGGATTCTTCCAATGAGTGGCTTACTGACCTGGTGCCACTAATCATGCCATGAATGATGTCAACAATCTTCAAATTCGGTCTGATTATGGTGGTCCTGACAAATGCATGGTTGGAGATGGTACAGGTTTGCATATTTCTAGCATTGGTTCTCAAATTGGTGATTCTCATTCGTGTTTTAAGCTCAATGATATCCTACATGTTCCATCCATCTCTCGGAATCTTATATTAGTGCTCAATTTACAAAAGACAATAATTGTTACTTTGAATTTCACCCTTCTTATTTTGTGGTTAGGATCTCAAGTACAGGAAAGTCATCTTCCAAGGACCAACTAGCAACAGAATCTACCCATTTAAGTTACAAATAAAGAAGCCTACTTCCACTTGTGGAGGTCGTCCTCAGCTTTTTTCCACTAGCAGATCATCTTCTACTCATTGGCACAATCGGTATAGCCATCCTGCTACTGAAGTTCTAGGAAAAATAATGAGCTCTTTACAGCTCCCTTCTTGTATGCCTTCTTTATGTCATCCCTGTCAACTGGCTGAGTAAAAAGCTGCCCTTTGTATCTTCATCTTCATATCTCTCCCCCTTTCGTTCCTTCTGATTACTCTCCTCCTATCTCTCCATCCTCCCCTTCTCCTCCTGTTATGAATTCTATCTCTCCACCTTCGGTTCTTGTTCCTTCTCCTAGTCTTCTGCCTGCCCAACAACCTTCCACCAAACCTCTTCTAGTCTATCGGCATCGCCGTCTCCTCACCGTTCATTTCCATCATCATCCTCTCCTCATATCTCTCAACCATCATCCCTCCCTGCTTCCTTATCCTCTCCACTCCATCATCCCTACTCTTCCTCCTACTCCTCCACCTTCTCCACTCCAACTTCTCAACCCCTTCAGGTCTACCATCGTCGTCACCCTCCATGTCATCCACCAGTCCAGTCTCTACCCTCCTTCCCCTCTCCATATGCATCACCTTCCCTGCCCTCCTCCCACGTTTCTTCCAACCCTACCTTATCTGCTACTTCTCCCAAACTTCATCCCTCTATGCCTCCACCCTCATCCCCCTGCCTGCAGTCACATTTCTATCTCCCACCTCTCGTGTTTTGACCATGTCTCCTCAGTCCTTTTCCTCCCCTCATTCTCTTCCCTCGGCCCTCCTTACCTCCATGATCTCCACACCTCTTGAACCAACTACCTACCTACAAGCCTTTAAGTTTCCCCAGTGGTGGAAGGCCATGGATGATGAATTCAATGCTCTTGTCCATCAACAAACCTGGTCTCTTGTTCCATACTCCTTTATGAATGTCATTGGCTGCAAATGGGTGTACAAGATCAAAACTAAGGCTGATGGTTCAGTTGATTGCCTCAAGGCTAGGTTGGTGGCTAAGGAGTTCAACCAACAGGACAGGATTTCAGTTGATCGCTTCAAGGCTAGGCTGGTGGTTAAGGGGGTTCAACCAACAGGACAGGATTGACTATGGCTGGCACATTCAGACGACTATCCATATGGTACTCTCTATCACTCTTACTCGAAAATGGCCTGTTTTACAGTTGGATGTACATAATGCTCTTTTACTTGGTGTGTTGGAAGAAGATGCCTATATGAGGCAGCCCCAGGATAAGTTGATTCTCACTTGCACACTCATGTATGAAAACTACGCAAGTCCTCATATGGTCTTAAGCAGGCCCCTAGGGCTTGGTATCATCGGCTCATGCATGCCCTTTTTGGACTTGGCTTTGTTTGCTACTCAGCTGATTCATCATTATTTATCTATTGCAAGGATATTGTTACTATTTATTGTTTGGTCTATGAAGATGATATTATTATCACAGGATCTACTCTTTATTTCTCTCTCAATTCAAGTAAATAATAGATCTCCTACAAAGAGCCTCATTGCTGGATGCTAAGCCTGTTAATCCTCCCATCCATGCATGATGGTAAGCCTTTATTGGATTCCTCTCACTACAGTAATATTGTTGGTGCTCTCCAATATGTATCTATTACTCATCCAACATCACTTTTGCTGTCAATTTGTCAATTTATGCATCAGCCCACAACTATTCATTGGCAAGTAGTCAAGCGTATTCTCCGCTATCTCAAAGGATCTCTTACTCAAAGTCTACATCTCACACCCTCGTCTTCCTATTATTTATCTGCCTATTCTGATGCTGAATGGGCTGGAGATTCAGATGACAAACGATCTACTAGAGGTGCATGTATCTTTCTTGGCTCTAATCCTATCTCTTGGTTTGCTAAAAAACAACCTACAATGTCCAGATCTAACACTGAATCAGAGTACAAGTCTCTTGCCATTGCTGCCACTGAATTTTCATGGCTTTCTCAATTATTGCAGGATCTTCACATTACTCTATCATTTCCTTCAAGGTTTTACTGTGATAACAAAAGTGCTATTTCACATGCCTCTAATCATGTCTTTCATGCCAAGACAAAACATATTGAAATAGACTACCACTTTGTAAGGGAACGTGGGATCAGCAAAGACCTACTTCTTAACTTTGTCTCGCCTGATGATCAGCTTGCAGATATCTTCACCAAAGCTCTCTACACCACGGTTTCTTCTTCTTCGATCCAAGCTTCAGCTCCTTACACTACTAGTAAGCTTGCAGGGGTGTATTAGTAAACAATTTCATAATATGGATACTATGACTTAGTCTTTTTTTGTTTGTTTCATGTTATTCTTATTTGTATATTAGTTGTTGTATTTTATGCCTAGTTTCTCTCAACTCACTTGTATTATAAACCGCTTATAAATTTTAATGAAACCATCATCTCAAGTGTAATTTTCACTTAAGTTTTCAAACACTTTCAACCGTCAAACTTGGTGACTATGTGGCTTTATCATCATGCATAGGACTGCTAATTGAGTGAGCCAGCTCATAAGCATTTAGCGTTCAGCTCGGCTCGACTCGACTCGAAACTCTGACATTTAAATGCTCGAGCTTGTACTCAACTTGAACTTGAATCCTACAAGTCGAGCTCGACTCAATTCGGCTATAACTCGAACTTGACTTGAAATTGACTCATAGCTCAACTCGATAAAATAATATAATAATATACATAATATCACTTATCTACTCAAAATAAATGTTATTACTAACTACGTACTAAATGATAGTGGAGTGGTGTTTTATTTTCTGTTTTTTTTATCAAATTTGGGTTGTCCTTATAATCGAACGATCAAGATTAAAGTTTGAGACAAAAATATTATTTGCCCTTGGCTAAGATAGTCTTTATATATATATATATATATA
>JAVDBV010069297.1:0-26632 GCA_032619315.1 Piper longum
GGCACCTATATATATATATATATATATAGGTGCCCCAACGATTGTATACGCTGGAAGAGCTCAAGTTGAATGGGATTGATACGTTGTCGCTTCTATCTCCGGTGGACGAGACCCTGGGCACCATCGAAAGAAATCTGCAGCTTGCGGCGGCTTTGGGTGGCGTCTCCGCTTGCGTGGGTCTTGGATTAAACCAACTCCAGATTCTGGCTCTCTCTTTGGGGATTCTCTCTATGTGGTCTGTTGATTTGGTAGTTTTTCTTGTTCACATGGTTAATTTGCCGTTATTTTCTAGTGATTTATGCACCATTAATCCAGACAAATATGCTTACATTTGATGTGACCAATACTGTTTGTCAAGGATTTTTCTTTCTCGTCATGAATTCTATACACGTATATTAATGTACCTTGCATGTTTCTCGATGCGCGTTTTTAACTTACTGTGCAGATAGCATTTGGGGGAGGTCTTGGGAGTTTGCTGCTCGATTCAATTGGGCATACTGTCAGCCAGAAATATCACAGCAGGGTGATACAGGTTAGAAATTAGACCTTGACGACATATTTTGCTTTAGTCTTTTTTCCTCATTCATGTTGATCAAGGAATTAAGCAGTGTTTTATCCTAATCCGTACACAGTAATAACTAACTAAATACAGCCTTTGGCTATATATCGAGCTTGAACTTTTAGGGAAAGTGGTTAAGTCACTGGGATAGATAGCATTTCATTTGATTGTGTTAAAACATCTTAATTAGCAGTGTGTCAGCTGCTTGTTCCACTTTGTAGCACTTTAAGATATGGTACTTTTATCTTTCTTGCAGCATGAAGCAGGCCATTTTCTCATTGCATACTTGCTTGGAATTCTTCCGAGGGGATATACTTTAACAAGTTTTGAGGCATTGAGGAAGGAAGGATCCCTGAATGTGCAGGCAGGCACTGCCTTCGTAGATTACGAGTTTCTTGAAGAGGTAACTCCGTCAGACTGGTTACTGATTTTGGTTATTAATCTTTAGTTTCTACTTTCAAATGCTCTTATACAAAGAATAAAATCAATAGAAAGTGCTAAATAATGTGGCATTCAAAATTAGAAACAGCAGCTCAAAATTACTTATCAAACACTACTCTTTTGGCATCTGCAGATCAACTCCGGCAAAGTTTCATCTAAGGTGAGGCAAAAAGGTGCCATCCTTTGAAAAGCTAAAAATAAGTTCAACTTGGAAAACATTCTGCATGTGACGTATTACAAAAGATTGTAGAATTATAAGTATCGTTTATTTAAACCAATTGAACATATTACTTCTTGAGTTTTTGTAGGCAGAATCATATGTTAAGCTTTAAAGTATGAGCTAATTATGAAAGGTTCCCCCTTGGATGTAGTAGACAATTGATAGTGTGTACAATATTTTCTTCTCAATGTGGGTAGGAAGCATTTTTAGGTGTATCTGCTTTTCACCATTTCGTTTGCTCTCTTCATGATGTAAGAAGGTAAACGATTGAGTGTCTATCACTATTTTGTTTCTCGGCATATTTCATTTAACTGAGGCCATTGGGAGCTTGCATGTTAATGTTGATCAAGTGGTGAAACTTGTGCTCTCATTTTCCAAGTAGAAATTCTTATCCATTTTTCATGTTCGTGTGCTTGCATCATGTATAGTCATGAATCTTCGAGTTATGTTTTAGTCACCCATACTAAGGGAATTTCATGTCCAATCGAAAGTGCATTTTACTTTACCTACATTACCATCAAGCTTCCAGTGGACAAATTCTACATGAGAAATTCTTCCTGGACGTTTTTTTTCCCATCTTGATAAAGTAAAATATTATTTGGTTCTCTAAATTTGAACTTTTATTAGGACAAATGGTAACCATCTAAAATTACATGTGCTCATGCATTCTCTCGTGATATGAGCTGGTATTAAATCACCTAAATGTGTGGTTATGTCAATATCTGTAAACAAGTTAGAAGCACCAGAATTTACACTTGAAGAACCATACATTGTGCGCTGTTTCCACCAGCAACATTACCTTTATCCACTTAATTTTGTTCTCTTCAAATCCTTTTTGCAAGCAGATGGTAGATAGATTTTCTTGTATAGCTCTGGCAGGAGTTGCTTCCGAGTATCTTTTATTTGGCTATTCTGAGGGTGGTCTGGCTGACATTCAGAAGGTTGATTAATATTTCTAAAACAGTGTGGAAATTTTACTACAAAAAAAAATAATTGATTTCGTTGTCCTTTTCTTCTTTGCGTATAGTTGGATGGATTGCTTAAGAGTTTGGGTTTCACACAAAAGAAGGCTGATTCTCAGGTGAGATGGGCTGTGCTGAATACTATCTTGATCCTACGAAGACACGAGAAAACCAGATCCAGGCTTGCCGAGGCCATGTCCATGGGAAAGTCCGTGGGTTGGTGCATTGAAACAATAGAAGAATCTATAGATGGGGAAGATGTGTGATCCTGGAAAAATCTTGATTATTTTTTATTTTGTATTATCTTTTTTTAGATCAATTGTACTTCCTCAAACTTGCAGAAAATTCATTATACATTAAACTTGTGGCCTAAATTAACTATGATGCAAGAAAGGCTGAAACGTGATATGAATGTAAACAATCCAAATGTTATAATGTACGAGGGATGATTAAAAGATGTGTGGAAGATTTTGAATTTTTTTTGTGCCTATTTGTGTTCCCGACTTTCCATTATGAATAAAATTTTTCAAGAATTTTGTTATAAGTGTGACTATGTGAAATTATTTTTTAATTAATTCAAATTTTTAATATTATTTATTTCTTTCAATGGTTATGGTTGTAGGGTCGGACAAAAGAAAAAAAGTATGGCAAAACTTTTTGCGGCCAATCATATTTTACAAAAAATTATAGTTTGTAAACTATAATGAAAGGCAATTTTTAATGTCAAGAGAAAATAAAGTTGTGACAATATTAAATAAAAAAATTTAGGAGTTAAATTTACTTTTTTCATATAAATAATATTTTTAATACCATGGTTATTATAAATTTAATATGAATACAAATAAAATAATATAAAAATAAGTAAATAATATATATTGTGAATAGCAGGTAAGAATCCTCAATAATTTTGATTGTAAGTTCATCTTTTATTAATCGCCTATGAATCAATCGTGCATGACTGTTTCACGCCCTGATTCGGATTATCGTGCGACCCGATAACAGGGCCCGTCCAACCGATTGGACTCAGATTTAGGGTTTTATAATGACTGGGTCGCCCATCTTCTGCTCGTCTCTCCCAAAAATCTGCTCATCAGATTTTGCCGGAAACCCTAGCAACCGATGGCCAGGTACCGGAGCCGGAGCCGGAGCTACAGCCCCCACCGGCGGAGCCGCAGCCCTTCCCGTCGGAAGCGCTACGACGACCCTCGCGACCGCTACCGAGGCGGCAGGCCCTTCAACGACCGCCGCTCCGACGCCCCCTCCGGTCTCCTCGTCCGCAACATTTCTCTCGACGCCAGGTCTGCCCCCTTTCTTCCTTCATTCTTCCCTCCCTACACCTCCTACTCCTCCCTTTACTTTGCGTTTCTTGGTCTAGGGTTTTCAGGGCTTTGCTCCCTACAACGGCCAGCGCCGTTGTATCTTTCATACTGCTGGGGAGATATTTATGATGCAGATGTTGATGGTTGGCTTGTTGTTTGTATTATGCCTTTGTAAACTCGAGTTTGGAGGTTTGGAGTAGGTCAAAATATTTCCCGGAACTTGTAAAAAGCCGGACGTTTTTTTTAGTTTCACTTTGAATGAATATTGCTAATTTACCGCTGATCTAGAGTACTTTGTTAATATTTCCTTTTAAATAACGTATGCCGTGAAATTGTCTCTCATTCACTTCACCAACTTATAATAATTTTTATGTAAATTAGAATATTTTGTGTTAGGGGTTTTAAGCTACAATAAAGATTAGTGTTGTTTGTGTAATAGAGAATGATCTCTTGTTATGGATAAAATTGAATGAATGAAAAGCTTATCTTCCTCTAATTCATTCTATAATTTTCTTCATATTTCCTTGATTCTATCAGCTACACTAAAGATTAGTGTCTGTGTGTGTGTAATAGAGAATCGCCTGTTGTTATGGACAAAATCAAATGAATGAACAGCTTGTTTTCTCTAATTCACTCTATCATTTTCTTCTTATGTCCTTGATTCCATCTGTTCCTTCCCCGCAAGGGCATTGAAACATATCTACCCATGGAATATGCTTTAATTCTTCTTCTTGTATTTATTTATTTATTTATTTTTGCCATAGTTACTCTTTTATGACCTAAGAAATGGTAGAATTAGAAGTTTTTTTTCTGTCATGTAGAGCATTGATGCTTACGATATGTGTGGTTATTTCTCTTGTAGTACCATTTGATATTTAGACAAGATATTTTGTGAATTTGCCTTTTTAATATTTTTTTGTGGTTTTGTGCAGGACGGAGGATCTTAGAGTTCCATTTGAACGTTTTGGTCCTGTAAAAGATGTTTACCTTCCTAAAAACTATTACACTGGGTTAGTGATTTATTTTTTTAGAATTGTAGTACTTTTCCTACAATTTTCTTTTTAGGTAACTTTGCTTTAAGGTCGAGTTAAAAGGATGCTATTTGTAAGTTTTTTTACTAGACACATGCGAGAATTATGTCCAAAAAAAGGATGACTTTTTGGAACAAACACTGCTGTAATCGTTTGTTGTTTTTCTTGTGATTATGAGCATTAAGAATCCATCATAATTGCTACAAAAACACTAATTAGTGCTTCTCGTGTGGTAGTGAGCCTCGAGGATTTGGATTTGTTAAATTCCGTAATCCTGAAGATGCTGCAGAAGCAAAGCTGCAAATGAATCATCAAATAATTGGCGGTCGGGAGATATCCATAGTGTATGCTGAAGAAAATCGTAAAACCCCACAGGAAATGAGGTCAAGTGCTCGCGTCAGGTATCGAATTTCATCTTTTATTCCTTGGCTGACTATTTCCTCCGTGTCTTGATTTTTGTTTATGTGAAATTTATTTAATTCTAATTCATGTGCTTGGGTTTTATTATTGCTGTCTATAGTGGCAGATATGGAGGAAGGAGAAGAAGCCCACCAAGATCACCAAGACGCAGATATCGATGTTAGTCTGAATATATTATTTTTGTATATGGCTTAATTATGGCATTATACATGAATAATGATTAGATCTATTAACTATAAATATATTTGAACTGGGGTGGAAGTGGATTCTTGACTCATCAATGTGAAATATGCTTTTGTTGACAACATATAATCCAAATATTTTTATGATGATTATAATGTGAAATATATATTGGATTTTGTGAAATTGTATCATTTAGAAATTTTGGATTACTTTCCCTGATCTTGTTGTGTGAAATTTTATGCTTTACAAGTGCATAAGTTTCTTTTTTGTTCTAAATTTATGCATTCATATAATGGCATTGCTGTTGCCATCAGTAGCATGTCCTGTGTGCCCTAATTTATAATTGTCATCATCCAACTGAGGCAATTGTGTTTGATGTTGTTCATTGATAAATTTGTTTTTCTGCTCATGTTAACTTTATGTTTTGGCAAAATTGACAATTATAATGTACTGAGGCATTGTTGCACATATTCAATATAGCCCTTTTTATAATGCTTTGTGTTCACTTTGATGTTTCTTTGTAAATAATTCTCCTGACGCACGTTTCTTATGGTGTGTTTTCTTGACAGCATATTCTCGCTCTCCTTCACCTAGACATGACTCAAGGTACTAAGACTTTGTTTATCTGCCTTTGCTCTTAAATTCCATGTTTGATTACATATCAATATCCACCTTTACAAATCACACTATTACCTATGTTTTTTAGTAAATAGTTTCTGAAGTATAATATATAGATTTCTTTGGGTGTTGTCATAGCTGTACAGTTAGAGGTGTCTTTCTCAAATGTAGTTCATTTCTAAGTGCTTGAAATGTGTCTTTACAAATCTTTCAAGTCTGGGTTTGTTGAAACCATCAAAGGGTTAACCAACTAAATGGTAAAGTATGTTCTACTTTTTTTTCCCCTGTTGTCTACTTTATCTTAAGTCTTTAGGAAAAATTTTACGATGAGATGTTCTATGTTCTTTTTGTATGCATCTCTGTGTGGGCAGTTTATCGTATTTTCTTTTGTCAACATAATTTTCTTATATGCTTGGGGTGTTTTTTTGTGCTAATGTTTCTTTGTGGAACCGTGTTAACTTCCCACTCACTTTAATGTCTTCTGTAACAGGCCATGTTCATTTATTTAAGATTGGTTACAAACCATGGGTGTCAATAGAATGTCTGAAAGAAATATGAATGACTTGTGGTGGTCTTGTGGGTGCAGATCATCGAGTGACAAAAGAAAGTTTAAAGAATTCATGGACTATTAAAGTAAAGATAAAGGATTCAAAAGTGAATGACCACCAACTTTTTTGTCTTTGAAAGCAACACGAGAAAGACTCATAATTGATCACCATCGACAGTTCTTACTCTGCCTTTAGGTTTCCAGCATTTGAGCTTATTTCTCGTAAGATTCCCTTTGAATTAGAAATGCTAGAAGATGCAATACCAATGTTTTACAACAAAATTAACAATAAAGGAATATTTTCTTTTGTTTTTATGATCAGTTTAATGTCTTCCATCATTTGAAGTTTAAGAAAGATTTTAGAGCTTGTAGTTATCAAAAGTGAAAGAATCTTGTTCTCCAAGGATTGGAAGCCCATCAAAGTATTCTGCCAGAACTAAAGATGGTTTCCTGAATGTTATATTTTTCGAGAGTAAAAAGAAATTATCAAGTTTAAGAAAGCCATGCATAAAGTGCTAGCTGAGAAGTTATTGGAAGCTGTTGAGGCATTCTACACTTTCAGATGGTAGCTCAAAAGAATGGCTTAAAGTTCTGTATACAGAGTAGAAGAGGTAACAATTGTGTTTACTATATCTGATTCTGAGGAGAAGTGATTTTTGAGGATCAGGGAAGTCAAAGATAGGCAAATTTTACATAATTTCTTTGTTAACTTCGACCCTTGTGTGCTTTTAATTGTGAACTAAAGTTTTACTAGTTGTGCATGAAGGTTGATTCCTATGGTGATTTGAGTGCAGATCTAATGCCATGTATTTAGTGGCTAGTGTGCATTATAAAGATTGATTTGCGTCTCCCAGATATTCCTTAAATGATGTTAATTACTTGTTGACTTGATTTTGGTACAGGGATCGTGGTAGAGGTGGCCGGGATGGCTATTATTCTCCTGGAAAATCTGTCTCACAGTCTCCTCATGGCGGTGATAGGAGGCACAGATCCCGTTCTCCTCAAGATGACAGAGATTACAGGTCACCTGTGAGATCAGCCAGTCCAGGGAATCTTAGAGATGGCGGTCGAAGCTCTGGTAATGCAGGAGAAAATGGTCAAAGTTCCAGATCCCCTTATCCATCACGCTCTCGCTCGCATTCCTTCAGGTACTAGGCCTAATTTTAGCTTCCTGTTGATCTTGTCATAATGTGACTTTGAGAATGATGCTGAGCCATCAACACAATTCTGTGGTATGTTTTTTTATGAGAGCACCCAAGGAGAATGTTTGCATGGAAGATAGTCCTTAAATTGTTGGTGAGGTACTCTATGTTGCAGCCCCTAAGCTTATGGACCTTCACCAATTTTCACTTGTGTGCTTTATGTTTTATTATTAACTATCAAGAAATGACTTTTTTTTGTAGATTTTGATGTTTAATATTATTTACTACGTACAGTGAAGGTGAGGCAATTTTAAGACAATTGCGTGTCCTATGTGTAGTGTATTCCTTTGCATTTTGTCCATGGAGGATTTTAGATTTCTTTCATCTTTGCTTCTTGTCTTGATTGAGAAGTATCAAGTGAAAGAAGTATTTGCATGCTATGTGGGTGAAAAAGATCCGAGGGAAAGCATTTCTGTGTTACTTCTATCTTTCTAGGTTTGTAGTTCTCGCTCTTCTTATCTGTATTCAGCGATATGCTAAGGTGTAGTTTTTTTCTGTCATTCTACAGCCCCCAGTGATGGGAAATGCGCATGATTCACGAGGAAAGGAAGACGTCAGCTGCTTCCAGAAAAAAATTGATATGCGATGAATTGAAGTTGATGCCTTAAGATTAGTTGTTTCTCTTTGTTGAAGGGGGTCTAGACTTTTTACGTTCTTACGGTGGCAAAACTGGCGTATTTTGAGATTAGTTGTTTCAATTTGTTGAGGAGGATATTTAACTTTTATTGTAGACTTGCTATTTCTGGTTTGGATTAGATGGGCATCTTGTAGTTCAAACTTAAACCAAGTATGCTTTACTGACGTTTTAAGAACATCTTGTATTTACTAAATCTCATCTTATCGACATTTCTGTTTTATATGTATGGTTATATGGTGCATACCTATAAACAAGTTGTGATGTTGTGTTTATATGTGCTGGCTGGATTATCATACTGAGGAACGATGGTGGATATAATCATCTGCTAGGAGTAGGATGTAATCCACACCATCAAATTTGTTAAAAAGGAAATGGATCCTATTCTGTCATTGGACTCATCAGATGCTTAAAACCCTTGAAGCTCGGCAGAGGAATCCCTGCTTACGCGTCTTTGATCTGTATCCGTCTTCTGGGGTTTTTCTCTACCATGAAATCGAAAGTGAAGGTTTCGTGATAAATGAAGCTTTTGCTTATTTTAAAAAAATCTCTTCATAATTGCACTTCTTGATCTGGTTTGCAGGATGATCCTTTTTTATTAAAAAAAATTATAAAAACCTCCTAAATAATCATCAAGCCATCAAGAAAATGTAATTTAGAATGTTTTTTAAAAAATAAAAATAATGAATAAGGGATGGGATGTTTAGTTCTAGAATAATAACCACATAAAAAGAGAGTGAACAACACAACAACAGCAGGGACCAAAGGCACCATAAAAAACAGGTAATAAGAAATGATCATGTTGGAGGTGGGAAGAGGCGAGAGTGCGAGGCAATGACACCATCTTGCACAAACTTCTTAGGATGGCTTGGGTCTTGCTTCCATGAAATCTCGCTCATGTTTGGAGTTTCCACAAACAACATGGTGAACTCTCCAACTTTCTCAGTCTTGCCCCGCTTGCCTGCTCTAAGCACCAGGTTGGACTTGTTCTTGTGGTAGGAGAAGATACCGTCGGACAGCCGGATTATGTCCCCCGCCGCATAGGCGTCGCACTCGGTGCCCCAGAATTGGAAGTGGACTGCCGCGGTTTCGTCGGCGACCAAGGCCATGCACGTTCTCTCAACGCCTCCCTCCGCGGTGATCACGCCTTTGTCGAGGAGTATGAAACGGCAGTTGACATTGTTGGTAGCAGCCGGCACCAAATCTTTGAGGGCGATCACACCCTTCATTTCATCAAACGCCCACACGCACCGCCCCTCCTACTAGTAAGAAGTTGTAACCTCTGATGCAAGATGCTTAAGTGTCAAAGTTACATACATAAATACATACATAGGATACAAAGAGATATTATGCGATACAACGTTGGGTTGCAGGAGCGGCAGCGGACACGGAGGGAATTACTTCGGCCGTCACTCCCGGCTTGGTTAGGGCACAAGCTGCTTGTGATCGATTCCAACCTAAAACCATTTTTTAGAAGTGCGGGCCCCATGAACATTTTTTTTTTAAAAAAAAGAAAGAAAAAAAAAAACCTGACCTAGTTCTTCCAACCCAACTCGCCGTCGCCGTGTCTTGGCCGGGACAAGATCTCCAACATTGGGAGTCCACGTTCTGTCATCTTTTACATTTTCCATATCTTCTTGGTGTCCGTCCCCTCAAGACCAACAACCCTCGATATATAGATATAATTTGAATTTTTTTTTTATTTGGTTCCTTTTGAATTGCTTCCTAGGGAATCCGTAACTGATGGTAAATTGTGAGTGGTTTCCTTGTGCAGTTGACCATTTTCTTCATTCTGTGTACCAATTATGGGTTTCAAATTGCCTGGCCCAAGATTTCCATTTACCAGTTATGCAATTCATGTTTTCCTTTCTCCAGTTTTGGCTAGAAATTGTGTGAACTTATTATTTACATGTAGATGGTTGATTCCAGTGATTTAGAGGGTGACATGACATACACCGCGGCCGAAGCTGCAGCGCTTCGACTGCCGTTGCCGCTGTGTATGCCTTCTGCCACATCCTTGTACCCCTTTTAATGAAAAGTACTCAACACCTAGGTAATTTGCAAGTGGCACAGTTAGGTCCGACCATAATATTCTTCATTTGTCAAAAGGATCATCACAATCATTTTTTTTTTGTCGGTGATAAAAAGGTGGTATGATTTACTCGCTGGCGTGTGCCGAGAGGTGTTTGTTAAAACGTCTTGGAGAAGCTGACGAAAAAATTATTTGTGTTTAACGGGGCTGTCCAATTCTTATTATTGCACGTTGAAGTTTTAATCCAACGACTCTTGCAGTGATCGTTTATCGGGCAGAGGGATGGGCAAAGCAAAAGGCGGATCTATATTCATCCGGCTTGTTTTGGCAGCAGCGAAGGGATTCTTCAAAGTTGAAGCGCAAAAAACCTAGAAAACCTACGGAGAGGCTCGAATTCAGAAAGTACGACCCTCGGGTGAATCGCAATGTTCTATTCACCGAGACCAAAATGTAGTTTCTATGATTCTTGTTGCTAATCAAGACGTTCTCCATCATGTTTTTTTTCAACTGCTACGTTTGTTTTGTCACTGTTTTACTTAAGATTTTACAGATTCTAAGATTCAGAATTTCAGGAAATTTTGTATGGTCATCGCAGATATTTGTGTTTTCCAGCTTGAAATCGGTGCTTTGACGATGAATTAGTAGCCAGATCTTGTCAGTCATCAAGCCAATACCTTGTTTACTCTGAAAACCCAAGATTAAGGTAAATCTTTTATTCATCAGATGACAATTAAATTTTGTGATGTGATTTACAAAGCAAAATATACGAAATTGCTGTCTTCAGTTGTTTAAAGAGCACATAACTGAGAATAAACGTACATCAGCTGCCTGATCTTTTTTTTTTTTTGGGAATACCTGTTCTCTACTTTGATGATATGAATGGCGTCATGGCCCCACGAACATCGTTCAAAGGCTTAAAATAAAAAAAAATTGCGTTTTATGCCATCAGCTCTGCAGTCCATTTTGGCCATCTATAAATCACTCGAGTTAATCAAGGGAGTGCAAATTAGTAGTGTCGGATACAGACGCCGCTCTGTAAATTCTTGAGATTGACTTTGTAAACACAAGAAAGTAGAAACACTTTACTTTGTCTAAGCTATATATGGAATGACTGTTATTGGTGGTGTTAGTCATTTCTGTTTGAAATTACAAGATAAGGATAGATCATTAACAACGATGGTGTTATTCCAATCTGTTAGTCTCACAAAGCCGTCTGATTCTTGTTGGCCAAAGAAAATTGTACGACGCCTGAGTTCTGAAATATTATGCATCCAGCAGCTGGCCAGCTGCAGACGGAAGGGCAGCCCCAAACGGGCGTTGACTAACCAAGGCAATATATACAACCCTGCTCATCCTCCTGTTCTTCATAAATATTTACATGTCATCAGATTTAACAAATGAAAAATTAATGATGAATGTGATTTACTTAAAACTAAACATTATACTTCCACATTGTGGTGGCAATAAACCATGCCTAAAATTTAAGAGAGCAGAACTGCAAATTCCACATTGACACGAATTGCACGTTTTGATTTTATCTTTTTTATTGAAGAAAACATATATATGAATATAAAACACAGAAGTCACTTTTATATGTACACGTCTAGTTGCTTCTTTGCCCGACAATTGACAAGGGAAGCACGCTAAAGTAAACAAAACGTGATTATAATGTTTGAAATGAAAATAAATGTAAAATTTCATCTACACAACTCCAAAAAATGCCACATGGACGACCTCTAAAGTCTACCCAGAAATATAAAAATGAACTTTTCTTCCATAAATCTGATACTGTCCCCGTCAACAGTTCATCTTTCCAATTCACTTTGGTAAGAGAACTAGAAAAAAAACACAAACGCGGAATTACAAGTCTTAAAAAGTTAAAATATGCATGTCTCAGTGTGCCATGCACACTGCCTTCACTAAAACATAGATAAACCAAGGCGGTCAACATGAATTGAGCTTTATACTGCTTTAAAAACCACAATTAAGTTTATAAACAGTTTTAGTTGTGTCCATATAACCAAGTATTTGGCCTACGGCTAAAATTTAATAATTAGTGAAGGCTGGTTATAAGGAGAGAGGCGAGCATAAACATATACTGTTGGCGGATCTTACCACATGGTCAATCCATCCTAAATATCACAATAAATATATGGTTTTTTTTAGAAAGAGGAAGATTCGGAGAACAAAAGATTTTGTGTGCCAGGTCCTCATCCTACCATAATCTGAAGATTCTTCCAACCTTTCAGTCCTAATTTAGAAAAAATACCAATTTTAATCAAACGGTTCTTTAGAAAATGAAGATTTGGTTAGCGAAAAATATTGTGTGCTACCATTAGCTGATTGCTTTTACATCTTCTAGTGAATACTTACTTGGCAGCTCCTTTTTTGCCGACATGTGGTGCATGTTTTGTTCGCCCCCTATAACAGCATTCACTATTATGACTAGTACTAATGTTTTATCACCTGTTTCCCCATTAGCAGAGCTGACAAAAAATGGCATTACAAAGGAGATGATGGTTAAAGAAAATGTTCAGAAAGTAAGAGATCAGATCTCTGATGCCAGTCTGTGGTTAACCAATATATAAACTAGCACATGGCAACTACATAATCACAACTACAACAGAAAAGAAAGGATTACATTTTGCACAAGGTTCAATGATTACCTGCTACAACAGATGAACTACTACAGATTAAATGGCCAAATAGTAAGAAAATATGGTAAATTAACATTGTTATTATTTGCACGACTAGACCTCCCTAGCTAAGATTAAAATCCTCGACTTTGTATAACTAACTGTTTGCTATCACACACTGGCATAAAAATTAATGTGAATACTAGGTGGCACTTTTTATGCCAGTTTACTTCCTGGGTCGAAGGGAAAAATGAGACTCCTAACAAACAATAATCATAAACCATTCTTTTATCATTCATAAAGTAAAGTTCTCAGCATGAAAAGCATACCTTGACTCCTATTGCAGTCGTAATGGTAAAAAAACTCCTCTAAGATGATTATTCAGAACCTTGAGAGCCAACTGAGACTTTCCTGTCCTGCTTTGAAACTCTCATCAATCTTAATTTGGAGCTTGAAGACTTTAATGAATGAATCAAGGGACGCTCCTCTTCCTCCTCATCCTTCTCTCCGTCCTCATGCTGTTCTCCTTCTTGATCTCCATCATGGTCCTCCTGGTCAGATTCACTAATAGAATCTTCCTCTTCACTATAACCTTGTTCATCAAACAGTTTCTTCCCTTGTACTTTCTGTTTTCTAGGACGACCTCTTCGTCGCTTAACAGGAAAACCATCTTTCTCATCTGTGTTAAACAATTGGAGCAGTCTTCTTCGGTAAATTCATTTAAATAAAATGAATAAAGAAATAAGCATCCGCAGTTAAAGAAAAATGACAGGCATTGCACTTAATAAGGCTCCAGCAATCATAATCAGAACTGGTACCTAACACTTCTCTATGTATGGCCAGTGTGTATTGGCCATCTTTGCCATCAATTACTACAGTTAACTAATCCAACTATGAGTTAGGTTCAGAATCTCAATGGATTTTTGGAAAAATAAGATTCCTAATATAATATCACGCAGCATTTGGATCTTCGCCAAACCAGATAATGCATAAAACCCACTAGGCATTATGTATTTTATAAAACAAAAAAATGTCCTTCACAATATTTACTACCTGCTGTGCCATGTCCAGTACCAACTGTGACTCAATTGCAATAATTTGAAATGAATAAAATAAAATAAAATAAAACCAAATACAATATGCAAGCCTACGAGTCAAACATTCTAATTATTTTTTCTTATAAACAATTATAAATAAATAGACAAGCAAACCTAAAGCAGAATATATCTCAATCCTTTAAAAACTTGTGTCTTGATGAGAACATAAATTTAAATTTGTTCGTATTATTTGAAAACTAAGGGGAAGTCCATTCACATAAAAGTAACTCATGACAATGAGAAGCATTAAACTGAAACTATCTTCACGAATAGAAAGTGTTAAAGTAAATATTAAATAGTTCACTTTCTCAATAACTTAAGCTTTTAGGCAAAGTGGTTAAACCATCTAAATTTATATGGTATCAAAATCAAAGAATAAAGGTTTTGAATTCTGCTAGAAATATATTGCCCAAAGGAAAATTAATTCGCCCCATGCACTGCCTAATGGAAGTATGCCTCATGTTTGTATATGTGCTAGGCCATTAAAACTTTTCTTGTACATGAGTAAGAGTGTTTAAGTAAATACTAAATGATTCCATTTCCTAACAACTTAATCTTTTAGACAAAGTGGTTTAACCATCTAAATTAGCATAAAAACTTACACGCACGAGAAAAGAAATACTAAACGGAACTGAGAAGTGACCAATGACTAAATGACTATTTTTTCATAATCTCGATAGCAAAAAGTATCTTTACCTTGAGCAATGTCATTTACTGCATACTTCTCTCGCAACCGCTCAATAAATGTATAATAAGGACGCCATCCACTTGGATCTTCATCAGTATTAAAAGTCTCTGATCATTCTTCTACATCTTTAAGACTGTTCACACAAAATAGCAAAACAAAAAGAATTATCATTTATAAATTATTTGAACAAACAAAAATATTAAAAATGCAACTTACATACCTAGAATATCTGGAGTTGGCAGCTTTGATACAAATGGAAAGACAGCACAATCAAGAAAAGCCAATTGCATTGGAGCATTCTCAAAGGCATATGAAATCCCATCCTTTACAATTTTCATAATTTGTGATTTATGCTTATTGCGTGCAGCGCCAATAAACATCCCAGAGAGCCGAACAGCCAAATCTTTGCAGTTTACAAAAAACTTGCTAGTTAACGGATCTTCAACGCTACTGGATGTGTCTCCTGTACGTCGCTGATAAGCCTAATTCATCAAAAACAATCTATTAAAAAAAAAAATCTACGGCGAGACCAAGAGAATGTGTGATAAAACGGGCATGAGGCAATCTGGATTTTCCCACATTCAAAACAAGTGATCCTATGTGGTCTGGAAGACATAAGCAGGCTCATCTAAGTTATTCAATAAAAAGAAGATATGAATCACAGTGAAAACTACGGTTAGGCTAGGCTATCCCAGAGTGTGAGAAAATAATAATGCAGCCCACTTTTAAGAGAAAACTACAGAAGGATACAAGCTTACCTTCTTCAACGCTTCCACATACATATCTGGAATTTCATCATTTGCATTTTTCTTCAAAACAGATATCAGATGTTTCACTATTTCAGTAACACTTGTTCCATGCATGATGAAATGTGAAATTATTTCAGCTCTGAGGTAATCCTGTCCAAAGACAAAACACGGTGATGAACAAAAAATTTTGCCAAATTTAGGAAATACTATAAGCAAAGGATAAAGCAAATGGGAGGAAAAAATGATCTTGCACAACATTTTAAAAAGAACCATGTCACCTATCGATTACTTTCACATAAAAACAATTACACAAAACCTGCATAAAAAATGGGAAGTTTTAGCAACATCATCCTCATGTATAGGATGGGTTTCTAGGAGACGGTTCCTTGAGGAAGAATTATTACATCATTTCTTATACAAAGTTTATTGTTAAAGATATAGAGTTTGCTTCTAAATGGAAGTACACCAAAATCACATTATCTAAAACACAAGTAAAAAACAATCAAGACTGTACAACTTAGCCATATATCTTCTAATGATAAGAGTATTGTGCCATCAGCAAACAAGAACAAAAAGGCATTGTCATTTCTTTAAGTGCAAATGTAGGCATGTACACAGATATGTGTCACCACCAAGACATACAACAAATCCATATAAGCAGTTAACCTTGGGAATCGCATTGGCAGCCACCAATTTTGCCGCTGCAACCATGATTACGTCCCTATTTGTTTCTTCAATGTACTCTTCATTGGCACCACCTTCATCTTCTGTATCATCTGTGGCGCCATTAGCAACAAATAGAAACCTTAAATTCCTTGAATTATAGATAAAAAAGATAGTTGCAGAAAAATTATCAATTGTAAGCTAGACCATCTTGATTTCTGGTTCCGAATTATGATTTAACTATTTTACGCATCACTTGGGGTGCAAAAAGGTACCTGATATATCAAGTTGTAGTTCGCAGAGCCTCCAAAACTTTTGAACAACAGATGCTTCAGCACAGTAACCCAAACTTTCCAGCTTGGTAGATTGAAACCTTGACTTCTTAAACAAACACCACATTTCAGCAAGGATGATCACGACCTAAGAAAAAAAATACTTAACAGATGAACACATTTGGGAACAGCTGATGTGTCATCACTAACAAAAACAAAGTCGTGAAGAAAGGATGCCTTAATTTCAGAGAGGGTTTAAAAAAGATCTTACCCTACTTGCAAGACTACGATGATTGTTCCCTTCTTTACCTTCTAGAAGAGAATCAAGAAATCTTACAAGCAGCTCAAATAAGGCTGAGCGCTTGTCCAAAAGAGAAGTCAGTGAACCTTCAGAAGGACTCTCATCATCAACAGTTTTAAGAGACCATGCCACATGCAAGTACATGTTCAGTAGAAGAAAGGCCACAACCTGAAAGTGCATTCAACATTCTCAAGTAGGAGAGATATGACAAGAAAATTTTCCAAAATCATTTGAAAGCGGAATTTTCACACACCTCATAATCAATGCCATTTGAGTTTTTAAGCATATTTGCCATGTCTTCATACAAACCCTCAAAGGAAATAGACTTTTGCAATTGAAATTCATATAGACGTTTCAGGTTGATGAGGAGGGAATAATCATCATCACCAACCTATAACAAGGACACGTGTAGTGTGTCTCTGCATATGAAGATAAACAAAAAAGGAAGAGATGTCCACAAGCTCTTACATACCTGCACTTCTTTAATGGCAGTTTTGAGTTTTGCTGTAAGCTCACTTTCAAGCTCTTTCAATAGCTTATTCGCAAAATCTCTCAAGTCTGCCTGACTCTCAGCACAACAAAGGGTGATCGCCTTTACACAAGCTCTCAATGTTTCTTTCTCCCCATGTTTAAAAAAAGCACTTTTTATGGACTCCAGAACAGTTCTGAAGTTCTGAAGGAACAAGCCAAATCCAGAAAAAGTCAACTCAGGTTTGACTCGACAAAAGATAAATTAAGAGCAAGACATGCAAACCTGTTCCTGTCTTTTCAAGGAATAAAGGTCGAGCTTCAGGCATATAATCAGTTCAACAAGGAAAGGAATCTTCGCTTTGTCTGCCATAAACTTACGCAACAGCTGAGGATAACTTCTCAACAAGGCAGAAGTTATTTCCCGTCGAATATTCTCCAGGGATTCCTAACAAGTTATTTTACCAAACTATGTTATTTTAGCATATATGCTTGGCAAAAATAGAGGTTGATTCACATATACATTGTTCTGTATGTCATATGAGAAAATGGTTCCAGATGGTGGACATTAACGATATTTCAGTGAAAAAAAAAAGGAAAGAATTGACTTATTTGGATGAAATCTATGGATGGATTAGACCATTTGACAATGAAAGCAGGCAACCTCACCTTTTGTGCTTTTGTGAGATGCGGCTTAAGGTTATCAAGGGCAGGGACAATTTTATTGCCTACAGCCTTTTTGACAGATGCTACAAGCAGCCGAACTAGGTTCGTTGCATCCACATCAGTGAGCTCAATCGAAGGATTCTCATCCAACAACATAGAAATAATACACTTCCAGTCCTGTATGGTAAATCGAGCACTTGGTTGTCAACAAGATATCAAAGCTGTAGCCAGATATGTCACACGTTATGTACACTTGAACAAAAGTAAATAAGCTCATGCTGTTTCATAATGGTAAAATTAATAAATCCCAGTGATTAAGTGGGATTATTTCTGTAAATAATTTATAAGCAATTGCCGACTTTCAAGATATAACATGGAATCTCTGGGAATTATAAATTTCATCACTAGGAACCATCAAGGCAAATGATATCCTCATAAACATACTCTCATGGCTTTCATATCATCCCAAACATCATCAATGACATAAGCACTCAAAAGAGGATCTGTTGAGAATTCTCTCAGTATTTGCAACATTCTTCCCAAATGAATCTCTGAAGGTTCATCATCTTCTTCTGAAAATGCACAGTTGACATAAAAATTACAACTATAGAGAATGCATAAGATAAAAACCAGAAATACTACCTCTAGAACCTGACTGTGAACTGACAAGCTTTTGAGCAATTAAATGGTCCTACACAAGTTCACCAATGGCTTTTCTGATCGCTGGCGGTTCATCAATAAGCAAGTCATATAATGGTCCCAGTTCATCATCGGCTAGAAGTTGATGCCTGTAGATGCATCATATTGATAGTCACATGAAATATAAACCAAGGTTCGCCTACTCATGGGATCTCGCCCTGATCTCAGGAGGTGTCCGAGATGGGACACCTCCTTGAGAGAGGGAGATCGTGAAGGGTAGAGGGGGAAGGAATGGGAGCGGGAAGGCGGCGGCGGCCTCCTCCTCCCACTTGCCTCTGTCTCCCCCTTCTCCAGTCGCTGTCTTACTGTCTGCCCCTTCTCCTCCGGTGACGGCCCCATCGACCGTCAGCCAGCAGGGGTGTGAGTAGGCAGCGGCAGCAATGGCAGCGCCGTAGATGGAGATGGAGGGCCAATAGTTGAGAAGGAGAAGGGCAGGCCTTTTGATGATTCCGTTGAGCTCCTGCTCGATACATGCCCTGAGTAATAACAACTTCATTTCTCATTTTTATTTTGTATTTTTTAGAAAAAATATTTTGTTTAATCATTTTATCATTATATATAAATATTTTATATAATTGCTTACCTAAAGCAATATATATAATGCTGTAAATATTTGCTTTAAATATTTTTATATCAATCATTTATTGCAAATAGTTTTTTCTGAGATTAATATAAACTTTAAGTATAAATATTTTCAATGTAAGTTATTAAGTAAATTGTTTATTATATATATGTTTCACTTTTAATACTTTTTATGCTTTACTTGTATTTGTATAACTTAATATTTTGAATTTTACAAATTATAATAAAAAATAGTCAGGAGATAAAGATATATATACAACTATTATGGAAAACAAATGAAACTTAAGAATATATACAGTTTAAAAATCATCTAGTTGTGATTTTATGGATGAAAATATTAGTTTGGTTATTAATTTAAATTGAAATACTTATATAATGGATAGGTGTTATATAGAGTAATTATTTATATTAGTATGTCCGAGATCCCGACATTTCCGAGATCTCTCTTTATGAACCCTCCAAGATGAGACCGAGAGACAAGAGGGCGAACCTTGATATAAACAAGGAGATGTTTGCTAATTGTACAAAACTCTACTCACCTTAAAAGTTGTTTGAGCAGTCCAATAGCAGGCACAGCAACAGATATATCAATATCATCCGCAAGTTCAATCATACGATTGCAGAACCTTTCAGTAAAAAGGCTAAGTGATGGAACAATGTCATCCACCTTGTAGAGATTTTGCAAGGCCAGAACTGATGTTTTACGTACAGCAGCACTCTTTGGATGAAAAAGTATTAACATAAAGGTTAAAACAAAAATGCTTAAAAGAGAAAAAACTTATAAAGTAGTGCAACTAACCTTGTCGTTAAGTGTCCAACCAAGATATTTTAAATAAGAGTCTTGCAAGAACAATGATGGATAGAAGACAATCCAAACGCCAAGTGCCTTGATGCACATCTGTCGGATATCAGGATCAATATCACGGTACCGATGCATAAATAACCTTCAACAAAGGAATAAAAAAATGTTAACTCAGAATGTGAATCTGTTAAATCAATCAGAAAATATCATTTGGTCTTTATGGTGATCCTCACCCGGTAAATACTTTCCGCATCATCTCCTCTGTTAAAGTTATCTTTTCGTGGGCAATAGATAACCTTTTGTTAAGTGACTCCACACGAGGACCATCAGTCTTTCTCTTTTTCTCAGTATTAAGCTGTCGCTGGGTGGTCTCTCGTTGGGAAGCAAGTGTCTTGGCCACTGTTATCAACGAAGTAACAAGTTGGACGCCAACAAGTGAACCAACCAGACGAAAAATTCTAGGTGGAGTGCTGAAAAGTGAAAAAAAAATCTATAACTCATTATTTGATATACCAACTAGTTAAATATACACGTGCACAGAAGGGGGGGAAAATACCATGATAATGCAATAATATAATCCATGCATTTTTCAAACAAAATTTGGTCAAACAGCGGGCCATCTTGGCATTCAATGACTAACATGTCCCAGAATTCTACAAGATTCTCCTTAAAAGTCTTAAAATCCTTGCTCTTAGAAGTGAACCAATCATTTATTTCTCCCTGTGTATAGATCGTCAAGAAAACTTCTGATCGACAGGCAAGTTACTTTTCAGCCTTGGAAGGAATCTTTGAACCCCAGCAAAGACTGAGACTCGTTCACATCTTTTGCAAGGATTTCCATAAACATATGATAAAAGTCAATCTATTCATCGCCTTTTTCAGTTTTCGAACTCTAACATCTAGATGGCAAAACCCTTTAACAGGACACCACAAACAAAACAAGTAAAACCTTTATATTACAAAAGTAAATTATTTTGTCAACGTAAAACAAAGTAATATGGCCAATAGTGAAGGCAACACAGCCTTGAAAATTGAAGCTGCAAATAGAGAAGCTAATCAAAAGTAGCTCTTAGAACAAACCATAGAATAAATCATAGTTTCCTAAAAATTATAGGCCTCGTAATCAGAAAATGACCAGCTTTAGAAGGATACGTTCCTTGCTAGATCAACTAGAGCAAGAACAACATCATCAACACTGGTTTCATCGAGAGAGGCTTCGTTCAGCTGGTACTTAGCACCACATGCCTGAGAATAACACATAAATGCGCCTCACGTATAAATATTAGCTCCAAATTATAGATTAAGATAATAAGAAGTGTCTAAATACCAAATTACCTCAAAATACGAGGTTAGGAGCTCGACCATTGCTGTTTTTTGAGTTGTACCCTCGTACCTCTCAACCCATTGGCCGACAGCTTTGGGTATGAGCTTCCCGTTAACTTTGATAATTTCTACACGGAAATGTCAACTTATTAAAACCATAGAATATCATATTCCAACCAACAAAAGCAAACTAAATTAAAGTCGGGCGTCGGTATTATTATTAGCATACTAAATGCGAAACAAAGTGTACCAATCAAGCTTTTCTCCGAGCACTTTTCCGTTACCGAACTCGCCTTCCTCTTGCGCCTACTAGGCTCATCATTCTCGAAATCGTCCGACTCTTCCTCGTAGTTGTCACCAGACCTGCTAGGGCTCTCCCTCGACTTCTCCCTCCCCGAATCTGCCGCCTACGGTGCAACATCTTCCGGAGTAGATACATACCTTCTCCGCTTCTGCAAAAATCGCGATTCGCCCAATCAATCAACTCACAAACCAAACCCCACCCCAAAAAAATAATAATAATAATAATTCAAAACACACAGCACACAAATAGCAATAAACCTACCGAACGTCTCACCGACGCATTGTTCGTGTCCACCGTAGTGGAGTCGTCCATGGCCGAAACTCGTAGGGGGCCTCGGCGCCAACTGCGAACAAGATTTATGCCCTAGGAATGGGCTCCTGATTCTCAAAATTCGCCAAAATTACTACAATTTGAGAAGAAAAAAAAGCACAGACATCAAGGAAACAAAGATTGTAGAACATATAAAAGTGTACCCGATTTTTTTGTAAAAAAAATACGGAAGAGGCGATGTGATGGACAAGAGGAAGGGGGAGGAGGGGTGCACCTGGTTGAAGCTTCTCCTCCTCCAAAAACTGAGAAAATTGCCCGCCAAATCCACCCACAATTTTCGGGAACGACCAAGGGCGTCTTCCAATGGGCCTTGATTTCTCAAGAAGTTGGCCTGTACAGCCCATGAAGTCCACGACTTTTAATTGGATACCAAAATCTAAAATTAGTTGGATACCAAGATATGAAGAGGCAATCATATCCAAATCGGGCGTAATAAATAGGAGTGATTCCAGCTCGATCAAGATCGTATTTGCTTGATATTCGATTTGATTTTGTTCACATAAAAATTTAATTTGAATCAAGCATGTAATAACACGAGCACACATCCGCTTACCTTGACTTGACTTAAAGATCGATTATTTACATTAAATACAATATTTTATATTTTTTATATATTTATTTATATAAAATATAAAGAATAATAAATATAAATAAATTGTGATAATATAAGAATTTTGTTCTTAAACAAAACATATGGCATATGATTAAATTAAAATTGAATATTCAAATATTTATAATTAATTGTAACTAAATTAATTATATATATATATATAATATAATAAGTGATTTTTTTGTATTTTGACTAAAACTCAATTTAACTTTAATTAGGATTAAACGAGTCAAGCACTGAGTATACTTAAACTTGAATCGGCTAGTCGGTTAGCACCTTACGAATATAAACGTTTAATTGATAATTTAAGATATAACAATTAATCCTCTAAAGACTAAACTAGTAATTTACTAAAGATATCGGGCCACTAGGTCCGTCAGCCAGACCTGTACCATGCCCATGGCCTGCGCAAGAAATCCTCGTCCAAAGCCCTAAAATAAGTATAACAAAAAAACCTCTTTACCATTACCCTTTTAGTCGGTGTTGGCTCCCTCCATCAATCTCCGGCGAGTAGTAACACCGGCGGCGGTGGGAGCAGGTTTGATTTGATTCTTTTTTCCGGATTAATCTGGTAGTTCAGTAATTTTCTTTCGCGAGAGTCCTTGGAAGTCGGGATTTCCGCGAAATTTCGATGGCGAGGAGGCGAACCTACTTGTTAGTTGTGTTATGATCGTCTTTCTTTTGATATCCGTTATTTGTGCTAACAAGCGCAACTGTTTGTTTTGATACCTTTCTTGTTTTGTAAAAATTAGGGTTGGATTAGCCAAGAAAGATGGTGAGATGTTCGGAATCTAGTTTTTCGTCTCCTCTCTCCTTTATTCCTATATGCTACATTCACTGGTATCAATCCTTTCCTACTAGTGTCTGGTAATGGTTCATGAATTGTTTTGCAGTGAATTGTTTAGTGCCGAAGTTCTCATTGCGCAGCGCAGCCGCCATGATCTACACTGCCATTGACACCTTCTATTTGACGGATGAACAGCTGAAAAACTCGCCGTCTAGGAAGGATGATATAGACGAGTCCACTGAGTTGTTACTCCGTATTTATGGGTGCGATCTCATCCAGGAGAGCGGAATACTTCTCAGACTGTAATTGTTCCATTGCTTCACCTGTCCTCTTCTTTGTTTTTGGACGTTCACATGTAAATTATCCCCAGCTTGTTTATTTGTACTTAATACTGCCTTTTGTTTTGTGGCAGGCCACAAGCAGTGATGGCCACGGGCCAGGTCCTCTTTCATCGATTCTATTGCAAGAAATCTTTTGCCCGTTTCAATGTCAAGGTCAATTTTATGGATTTGTATTGAATTTCTTTAATATGATCAGATTTGTGCTTCTCTCTTAGCATGCTTGTTATTTTCCTTTGTAGAGGGTTGCAGCAAGTTGTGTTTGGTTGGCTTCAAAGCTGGAGGAATGCCCCCGGAAAGCCAGACAGGTTCTCATTGTGTTTCACAGAATGGAATGTCGCCGAGAAAATTTGCCAATAGAGAACCTGGATATCGTCTCCAAGGTGAATTGCTGCTAGTACAATTCAACTTCTTCATATATATATATTTCTTTAATTTTTGAGGAGGCAGGGTTTTTAAGCTTTGCTATATGCAAATTTGTGTGGACTCTGTCATTTAATAATGAGGCGATGATGGCAGTTACTTGAATATGAGTATTATTTTGTGCAGTTTTTTTAATCAAAATTGCCTAGTTCTCTTTAATGTATTTCTATACCATTCCTGATCTAGTCAACAAGCCCTTGTTGATTTCATAAATTGTTGTAATGTATTATTTTTTTCTTATGCCAGCTTACAGTTAGTAATGAATTAGGTTGTTGATACTAATATTTTCCTTTGGCAGAAATATATGGAGTTGAAGAATGACTTAAATCGATCAGAAAGACATTTACTCAAGGAGATGGGCTTTATCTGTCACGTGGAACACCCACATAAATTTATATCAAATTATTTGCGCACTCTAGAAGCTCCTGATGAGTTGAGGCAAGAAGCCTGGAATCTCGCTAATGATAGGTAGCGTTTTTATTATACATGTGAGGACAAGGACGTGAAGTTTTCTATTGCTCTCAACTATTGTTGTGTTTTTTCCTTTCTTCTTATTTTCTGTTGGTGACACAAATTTACTAGAGGCATTATCCATTGCACCATTGAAGGCTTTGATTTGACTGGAATGATGTATGGGCATCTGCATCACTTTCTAGTCATGAGTTGGTAGTTGACTTTTTAGAGTCCACACACCATCTTTATTTTTCAAAATTTTTATCTAACTGTCATAGATTTTCTATTGTGTGCATTTATGATAGCACTGTCTGTCTATTGCATTTTTACTTTGAGGATATAGAGGAGAAAAAAATGTGAAACTTTCATGGCAAGTTCGAATTGTAAGGCGGGAAGGAGGTGAAGAAATTGTGGATAATGTTTGGTAAAATTTGTAAGTGTGGGAGGAGTTGACTTCTCTCTTGTTGTAAAATTTTTTCACTTGCGGTGTTTGCCTGATACTTAGGGCAAATTCCATTATACCTGGCATGACTTTAAGGACCTAGAATTGTAGTATTGAGCCTATGAATATACCATTTGTACGAGTCAATTTTTACTAACACTAGGTTTTTGATTTTTTGCTGTTATTTGGTGGATTTCTTTTGTGGTGGGTGTTTCTTATAATTAGTTAAATTTTGTGTATTAATGAGGTTTATTTGTTTGATTTTGAGGAACAAGGACTTCAAGGCATAACTAGGGTTGCTAGTTCAATCACATCTGTTTTAGGTTTATTAGATGACTAATTGTGTATTATTTCTATTTTTTACAGTTTGCGCACAACTTTATGTGTTCGGTTCAAAAGTGAAGTTGTTGCCTGTGGTGTGGTATATGCAGCAGCTCGTCGGTTTCAAGTCCCCTTGCCTGAAAACCCACCTTGGTGGAAAGTTTTTGATGCTGATAAGGCTGGCATTGATGAAGTCTGCAGAGTTCTGGCCCATTTGTACAGTCTTCCCAAGGCACAGTACATACATGTGTGTAAAGATGAGGGTTCGTTTACTACCAATAAATCATCAGAGGCTCGCACATTAAAGGTTACTGCTAATAGCTTCCATTATCTTTCTTTCATTTTGAGTAAGTAAAATAAATTTGTAATGCAGTGAGGAATTATTGATGTTAACATCAATAATTCCTTGCATAGGAAACACTGGCAAATGGAGTGGCAAGTGATACGAACATTTCCAAAGATGCTTCCAACCAAGATGCTGGGGTATCAAAAGATTCCATGGTAAAAGCTGCTCTTGATAAACTTAAGGAGTCAAAAAAGAGTGATGATGAGGGCAAGAGTAATTTAGCTAGTGAAGAGGCAGAAGTTGGCTCTGGTTCACAACAGAGATCCAGTGATAGGATGGATGCTAATGGTGACAGGTCGCGGGAAAGAGAGAAGGATAAAAGTAAGAATAGGGAACGAGACAGGGGTAGAGACTCTGATAGGGAAAGAGAGCGAGAAAAAGAATATGAGAGGGACAGGGATAAGTACAAAGACAGAAGGCACCATTCAAAGGACAGATCATCCGGTAAACATGGAAAATTAATGTTTTTTTCTTGTTTTTAATTATTTAATTTGTAGTTTTTTTCTTTTTGTTTCAGGACTTTCAGACAGATCAAGACATCTCTCTTCAAGAGGTTTGTGTCTATTGCCATTGGCAATTGTTTTTTGTAGGTCGCAGTTCCAGTGGCTTCAGGATGCATTCTTTTATTTACTTGATAGTTTTTTTCCCCTGGCAGATCGTGGAGACTATCACAGTTCACTTTCTTCTCGTGATAAGGACCGTCACAGACACCATCATCCTTATGCATGAGAGAGATGGTTAAGCTATTTGTGGAGAAAGCTGTTGGTGAAGATTTGATACAAAGATATATAATTTCAAATCCAGAACCCTCAGGATGTGTACGTGTTCTCTTTGGTTCATCTCTTCTTGTCAATTTCTTGGTAGATTGAATTTGGCTTTTAATAGTACATGGAGGTAGAATGCTGTTGTAGCTTTCAAATGATAATTACAGTCAACAAGTTCTGATATTTGCAGCAAATGTGATTGAAGTCAAATTTATGAAATAAAATCTTCTAGAAAGAGGTTTCTAAATCTTTAACAGAGTTGCAGCAATTAATAAGTACGTAGTTTGCTAACACTGTTTGTGAAGGTTGGATGCAAGTGATACTTTTCAGAAAAGAGGAGGTATGGGTAAATGATATTTTTGGCCATTCCACGGGTGCAAGTGATTTTTAATCTCTCTTA
>JAVDBV010069298.1:0-15140 GCA_032619315.1 Piper longum
GGCTGGCTATGGTGTCTTTATGTATTTGAGACTATATTTTGTGGATTACTGTACTGGGGGCTTAAGTCCTAACCTTTGATTGAATGTTGCATGATTTTGGGATTGCATGACATATTAATTGTGCACACAGAGTGTTTAATCATTTATTATTATTATATTATTGTAGAGCAACTACATACATGTTCCTCAGCGCTAAGGGCACCCCCAAAGAGTAGGGGATTTCATGACATTTTGGTTTGGCTACAAAACCACCCATCAAAGCCATCGTTTCCCATTGGCCATCGAGGTGTATTCTCAAAATTTGAGGCAAGACTAACCAACGTTTGTAGGGTATATAAATCAAAGAATCCTAAAACATGACGAGGAGTTAAAATAGGTACACTAAACATGTTTGAATGTAGCTATGTGTGAGTATATAAAAGAACATGGGTAAGAGGAGCTAACGGATCATACCGCTTGAAGACCTATGAGAAATCTAAGTGTTAGGGTATGAAGCCCTAGTATCCAATGACGTTCTATTATTTATTTAACATTCTTACGGGTATGTGAAAATGGTAACCACGACCCATTGTTTGAATATGTTATACTCATCCGCATTTAAGTAATTAAGTCACTTAATTCAATCACTAAAACTTAGTAGTAAGAAATTGATCATGTTATTTAGGGGTGCACCTATTTTGTAGTTAGGAGTGATCGTATGTATCCTTAAAATTATTACTCATAGTTATAGGAGAGGTTCTATCAATATTATGATTTAGGGTGATCGTATAGGATTCTTAAATTTAAGATATATCTTATGTAATATGAATGTTATACGTATTTTATGAAAACTCAATCTAGTGTCCATCTTAAGCCTCATAAAGGGTTAAGATCCGCTTTCACAAAATTTGTATACGATAGTCCAACTAGCAACTTTTTAATTTATAATTTCATAATTTGGTGCCTCTTTTCTGGTTGAATTGAGGTATTACAATTTTTAAATTTTATATATTATTTTTTATTTTATATGTACTTTTTGCAGCTCTTAGTTTTACCTTTCTTTAAAATTTAACAATAAATTTTGCCTTTATTAATGAGTTATTACTTTTATGAGGAAGTTTGTAGACATGGGGACCACTGCTAGAGTTATTTTAAGAAGAAATATTTTATTCATGATATGATGGAGAAGTTGGTGGGCTTTGTTGCTATTGATTACTCTTCTCCTTAAACCAATAGCAACAAAGCCCACCAACTTCCTCCCTCCCCAGGGCCCAACACCCAAATTCCACCGTACCGTTTGAAGTGGGCCAAACCCGTCCCCGGAGGAAAACATCCCTCCGAGACGTAACCACGGGCCCCACGTCCCATCCCCGGGGAAATAAAAATAATAATAAAAAATTAAGCCCCCTTCCAAGGTTCTTCGTCCACGCCGGCGTCTCCCCTATATATGTATTTGGAGGCTGCCCTCCCCCTCTCCATTCCCCTTCCTCCGCCCGCCGCCGGCCGCCCTCGCCGGAGCATTGCATGCAACCGTAAAGGTCCGTTCTTTCCCCGACTTGGTTTGATTCTAATTATAGGCTCTTAGTAATGTAATCTTCTTGTTCATGTATGTGTGCCATGTTTGGTGATGAGAAATGTCCCAAAATCCCACATGTTGGGTTCTTGTAATGTTAGAGTCTGATCATGTATTTCAAATAATCTTGTTCTACTTTCGTTCTTCTAAATGTAGATCTCAAATGTAAGATTTTGTGGGCTTCTTATAATATGAAAGTTTGATCATAGTTGTGACTGGGTTGGTGAGAATTGTAGTCGAGAAACGATAGATAGATTCTTGTCATAAGATCTATCTTGCTATTATACATTACACATTGTAACACTTGCTCCATCTTCTCTCATTCAGAAAAGTTGGATTCGTAGAAGAGGAAGAAGAAGAATCAAGTCCCGTTAGCGTTTTTTTCCGTTGTTTGTTCGTTGTCGATCCAAACTCCGACCTCCCACCGGCAATGGCCGACGAGACGACACCGGCGATGGACGGCCGGCGCCGTCTTCCCGACTTCCGGCAATCGATCAAGCTCAAGTACGTGAAGCTAGGCTACCACTACCTCATCACCCATGCAATGTACCTCCTCCTCATCCCCCTCTTCGCCCTCACCTTCGCCCAGCTCTCCACCTGCTCCCCACAAGACCTGCACCTCCTCTGGGACCATCTCCGGTACAACCTCTTGTCGGTCATACTCTGCTCCATCCTCCTCGTCTTCCTCACCACCCTCTACTTCCTCACCCGACCCCGCCCCGTCTACCTCCTCGACTTCGCCTGCTACAAGCCCGACCCCGCCCGCAAGTGCACCCGCCGGACCTTCATGGAGCGGTCACGCCTCACCGGCTCCTTCACCGAGGACAGCCTCGTTTTCCAGCGCAAGATCTTGGAAAGGTCCGGCCTTGGCGAGTCCACCTACCTCCCCGAGGCTGTGCTGAATGTGCCCCCTAATCCTTGCATGGCCGAGGCCAGGAAGGAGGCCGAGGCGGTGATGTTCGGAGCGGTGGATGAGCTGTTGGAGAAGACGGGCGTGAAGACGAAAGATATTGGGATTTTGGTTGTGAATTGTAGCCTCTTCAATCCGACTCCTTCTCTGTCGGCCATGGTCATCAATCACTATAAGCTTAGGGGCAACATTGTGAGCTACAACCTTGGTGGGATGGGTTGCAGTGCGGGCTTGATCTCCATTGATTTGGCCAAGCAGCTGCTACAAGTGCATCCGAATTCGTATGCTCTTGTGATCAGCATGGAGAACATCACTCTCAATTGGTACTTTGGGAACAACCGATCAATGCTGGTTTCTAACTGCTTGTTTCGGATGGGGGGTGCTGCGATCTTGTTGACGAACAAGCGCTCGGATCGCTGGAGATCGAAGTATCAGCTCATCCACACGCTGCGGACTAACAAGGGAGCCGATGACAAGTGCTTTGGGTGTGTGACTCAAGAGGAGGATGAGCATGGGAAGATTGGTGTGTCACTGTCCAAGGATTTGATTGCTGTCGCTGGGGATGCTTTGAAGACCAACATCACCACTTTAGGTCCTCTGGTGTTGCCAATGTCAGAGCAGTTGCTGTTCTTTGCCACCTTTTTGGCAAGGCAGTTGCTCAAGAAGAGGAAGATCAAGCCATACATTCCTGACTTCAAATTGGCGTTTGAGCATTTCTGCATTCATGCTGGTGGGAGGGCTGTTTTGGATGAGCTCGAGAAGAACTTGAAGCTTTCGGAGTGGCACATGGAGCCGTCGAGGATGACCCTTTACACGTTCGGCAACACTTCGAGCAGCTCTCTCTGGTATGAGTTGGCGTACACCGAGGCCAAGGGGAGGGTGAAGAAGGGCGATAGGACATGGCAGATTGCTTTCGGTTCTGGGTTCAAGTGCAACAGTGCGGTTTGGAAGGCATTGAGGACCATCAACCCTGCAAATGAAAGGAATCCTTGGATGGATGAGATTGACAATTTCCCTGTTGCAGTCCCCAGCGTTTCCACCATTTCTGTTTGACAAGCTTTGATGGCCACCATTGGTGATCTTCTTCCTGCTACTTTTCATAAAGATTGGTGTCTCTGTGTAAATCAGATTGGTAGGAAGGATGTTCTGGGTAAATCAGATTGGTAAGAAGGATGTTCTAGGATGTTTGATTGTTCAATTATCTAGGTAGAATGTATTGCTTGAAGGGGGTGGAGTATGAACATTAACTGATGATTGATTAAGGTGTTAACCATCTCAATTAACTTCTGGAGACTTGAGGACTTGTTTTGTTGTCTTCACCTTAAATGTTTGTACTCATCTGTAGTATGTATGAACGGCGAACTATGAACTGATTTTGCATTGGTAAAAACATTATTTGCCAGAAACTTTAACTTGTTTAGCTGTTGTTTTTATTTGGTCATCTATAATTCACCATGTTGAGGACATTATCAGTCTCACTGATAACAATGACTAGAAATAGAGTTGGCTGCTGCTCTTTCTGAGTTGTGCAGGACCTCCGAAAGCAATGCTCGTGGTAAGTGCATTGAGTGTAAGACTCAGAAACTTAGCACATGTTATGCCATGTGTGACTTTTTTTTTTTTGTCTTGAACAGTTAGACCTTGTGAGTTGGAAGCGAAATTGATTGCTAGGCAAACAATAACATTTTTCATGTTGAAGTCTTTCTCAGAATTTGTTAATGATCTTAGACAACAGATTATACATCCCTATAAGTAATCCTTGCCAGGGTGGTCGACGTATGGTGGTGGTGCTCAACTTGTTGGACGCCATCGTGTTCCAGTCTGGACGGTTACCAACTCACTGCTCTCCTCTCACACGCAAAATGTCACCTGCTTAAATTCTATATTAAGAGACATGCTTTAATCGTCTGCCGTCCAGAAATTGGGAGTAGAAAATATAAGAGGTGTGAACGTAGTTTTATTGTATTGGCTGGTTTTCTTGCCCATAATATGCATCTTCTTCAAATCATATATGGTATAGTATTTGAAATTTTGGGTGTGAAGTGAATGCCATTGTAAGGATAGGGAAGGAGGAATCGAATGGGAGGGATTGAAATCTAATTTTTGGGTCATGCAATCTTTGCTGTGTCTTCTTGTCTTCAAGCTGCAGAGATTGTCACGAAATGTTGAATCGGACAATCTCTGCTCATCACGTGTCTGGGAAAGTTGGGCAGCTCTCGTACCCCCACCATGTGCAAAACACTGGTTAGTTTTTTATGAACACTTGCTTGAAAGCATGAATTAGTGTGATCCAATGGAGATGGACAAACAGTTGACTTTGTCTCTTATTGAGAAGTACTACATACAGGAATTTTAAAAAAAATAAAAAGTAAAAAATAGAAGTGAATAAAACATACATACGTTCATACGTAAGCGTTACATTATTCAACAAAGTCTACAAAGTAACGTAGAGTTCAATTAAACTCGATTTAGTTTGAAAAAGCTCGTGTTTTTTACGAGAATTGGATTTCAGACGTATGGGTATTAAAAACTGATTAAAATAGTAAAACTAGGGGATGACTCAATATAATATGTAAAAAAAATTCATAAAATAAAAACTTAAAAGAGTATTGACCACATTATATTGTGTGCAATAAAATGTCTTAGTTTTAAAATAAAATTAGCTCGAGAAATAATAATTTTAGCTATTGATGGAGAGGACTTATTGGCTTTAAAATGGATGTTTATTTCCCCTGTAATTAGGGATGTAAACGAGCCGAATAAAGATGTACTTGAATTTGGTTTAATATAAAATGAGCCGAACTAAACTTTAATATAAATGAACCAAGTCGAATTTGTTTAAAATTTATAGTATTTAAGTTTGATACGAACTAAACTTCATCCCAGCTCGAGCCTAACGAATTTTTATATACTTAGATCAAATTTTTTTTAAACATTATATAAGTTCAACGTGACTTCAATACTATTTACGAGCTAAGTCGAGCCGAACATTTTTTTTGAATTTAAATACATCAAATTCAAGTTTCGAGTCAAGCCGAACCAAATACTCTTTTGATCAAACTCTATTCGTTAACTTATCTATTTCGAACAAAATATTTTTTCAAACACAAAATTAATAAACACAAAATTAACAAATACGAGCTGACCCGAGCCGAATGTAAAAAATTAAGGCTTTACTCGTGTACACCCCTACCTACAACCATCGGCAATAATCGTGTTTAACTAGTTTGGACGAGGACAGGTAGTTTTCACATTCATTGTCACTTCATCTACAACTCGTTCTCTAAATTTATCGTCGCTGCCCGCAGTAAAATGACTGTTAAATGCCAATAAGAAAAAATAATCATATTTTGAGAAGTGAAAAACATGCAATTTTAAAGATTAAAGATCGGCTCAATTGGCAAGTCCATCAAAAGCCAAATGTGATCCAGTATGCCTTGTACACATACATTTACTTCCACAACTTCCTCGGCAACATGTTCTTTTCCGCTTCTTTCTTCATTACCTTTGCTACTGCCATTTCAGAATCTTCTAGTGTGACATGCACTTTTCTCTCTCGAAGAGCAAACATGCCTGCCTCAGTGCAAACAGCCTGTTCACAGGAACAACAAGAAAAAATGTGAAATTTCACCTAAAATTTAATGTTACTAGAGACATAAAACAATAACACTCACCTTAAGCTCAGCACCAGAAGCTCCGTTCATCTTCTCCACAATTTTTTTCAAATCTATTCCACACATCAAGTTCATCTTTCCAGAATGGATTTCAAGGATATCAAGCCGGGACTAAAATAGCATAAGATTACAACAATGTATCTTGCTTTTGAGATTTCCACATAAATTAGGTCATTGACAATATTGTCTTACCTCCTCAATTGGGTTTGGAAATTCCATTTTTCTGTCAAGACAACCTGGCCTATGGAGGGCCTGATCCAAGATGTCAATTTTATTAGTAGCCATCAGCACCTGCATATACAATAACCAATCAATGCTAAAGCTAGCAGCATCATAAAAAACATCAACATCACCTATCAACTCAATGTAAAGAGTATTAGCAGGGTAAAAACAATACTTTTATCTTGTAAGCTGCTTCAAATCCATCTAGTTGATTATGGAGCTGGAGCATAGTACGCTGCACTTTAATGTCACCATTGCCATTACCGGAATCCATGCGCACAGAGCCAATGCAATCAATTTCATCCATGAAGATAATGGAAGGGGCATGCTCCCAGCGGTATAATCATGCACTTCATTACCAATGTGAAAATGATGGACCAAACTATGCCCTGACTTCACCAACTATTGAAGAATGAAGAGTAATTTGTTCAAGATAATGCCAATCCATGTCTCAAATTACACCCAGTAATTTAGCTTTATACTAAAATGAGTGTAAAAGATAAATCGAACAGAAAATAAACAGTTACAAACCTAGCCATTACAAAAAGTTCCCTGACCATTCTAGATCTTTCGCCAATATATTTTTGAACTAGCTCAGATCCAGAAACCCTAATGAAAAGCAGTCTGTATGACGAGCCACTGCTCTAGCCAAAAGTGTCTTCCCCGTCCCAGGTGGTTCATAAAGCAAAACTTCTTGCCCATAGAAAGACAAATTAGTTTTTGATCTAATGCGGGAAAAAGTTCTTGAAATCAAATTATGAACACCACTACAGATGCAAGAAAAAGATTAACCTTTGGTTGAGCTATGCCTAGACATGCAAACAACTCTCAATGCTTGATTGGTAACTCAAGGACCTTCAATATAGCACATAAGTAAGCAGTTTACAAAGTGCAAAAGTTAAGTATCCATGAAAAACAACAAATATTCATCATTGATACCTCTTTAATTTCCTTGATTTGCTGGTCAAGACCACCAATCATGTCATATGTAGAGTCTGGAACCTTCTCCACTTTCATTACTAAGAAGAATCAGATGAAGCACATAGCTATCATTGCAAAGAGCCACTTTTGTTGAGGGAGTAATTTTTGTAATGTCAATGTTATTGTCAATATCCACAACATATTTCCCTTCTGGATGGACCTAATGAAAAAAGTAAAAGTGTGGTGAGGACCACAGTGCAAGTAAAGGTTACCTACAAAAACTATAAATGGGGAAGAACCCAAATTTTTGCTGAGAAGTACAAAATGAGGTTAGAACCATGTGCAAAATCAGAACATAGAAAAAGTAGCCTGTTCCGTTGTCTAACAGCTATTTCGAGGGAGCTAGTTCTGAAGAGGCAGGCCACAGGTTTGTAATTATAGAATGGCAAGAAGGTAATGTACTTTGGATAGAAAGAAGTGGAGAAAAGATAACAGATACATACCTATCATTCTTGCCAAGCCTCCTTTTAATAATTACGTTGAGGCATTTCTACTCAATACCAGGCTCTATGCTCATATATAATAAAACTTTGGAATAATTATTGGGTTTGTACTTATAGAGTAATAAAGGGGTAAATGATTTTTTAATGAAAGAAGTACAGATAGATAATCAATCCCTATCATTCTAGTCAAGCCTCTCTATATTAATTACCTTGCCATATGGTTTGAACACAATAAGAGAAACTTTCAATGCACTTCTACTCAATACCATCCTCTACACTCATTTACCTTCTCTCAAGTTCAACTTTTAACATCACGTCCTTTGACTTCAAGAAAAATTTTCAGTTCGCTAACTTTCTTTCAGATTTTTAGATATAATTATCATTTCTTTTGTGTTCTTCCTTGATGCTTAGGCTGCTTATATTTTTTCCTTTTTGGAGATTTAAATGCAAAATATATAACTTCATCAAACGAAATGCAAAGCGCTCTACAAATGTAGAGGTATTTGCCATATTAATATATGTAGGTCCCAAGTGGCTTGCTGTGTAAGTGTTGAAGGTCAACTTCGGGTTGAGAAAGGAAGCTACTAGGAAGGTCTGCCTCTATGATTGACCTTAAGAAAATTTTTTATGGGCAACCTTCCTATAATGGCTTTTGAAAGACAACATGGAGTAACTGTTATTTTAACAAGAAATTCATTCGCATACTAGGCAATGATGCACTATTATTTCTGAAAAAAATATTACTTCCAGCTCCAGTACATGAACAAAATAAATAAATAAATAAATAACTCCCATTGTACTAAAAGAGCAACAAGAGCAAACCAACTGCCAGCAAGCATAAGCATGAAAAATGTGAAATGCCTTCACCAAAACCTTAGACTTGCCTATGATCTTCACCACATCACCCACATAGGGCCCCGGTTTCTGAAGAAGCTGAAGTTCCTCTCAAAGCATCCTCACTACCAAAATAGAGTCAAATCACACCATGAGGATAAACACAGACGGAGACCATCCTCACATATTCCCAACCGTAAATAATATACCAAAGGTCTTTAAACATTAATCAAAGTTACATGCATTGAAATGGGAGTGAAAAAATCATGCTGGAACTGCAAATATTGGCCCATCAATTTCTGCAGTTACTCATCCTAAACACTAACATAAAATCAAACCCGCCCTTATCATGTAAAAAGTCACATTCCCATACTCAAAGCCTAAACCTTATCATCACCCTAAGAAGTTCAAAATCAAAATCAACAAAACTAATCACAGAGCAACAATTCGAGTGACAAATACCAGTACAGATTACATTCCAAATCTAAAACAGCAATCCATAAAATCAACACTTCTACCAAATATAGGGTTCATAGATTCCACTGTGACAAAGAATTCAAATCCTAGGAAATTAAGGTCACTAAAAAGTTGAACACTTACCGTCACAAATCAAACCATAGACAACTAAATCACAGTCTTACACCCTAACACAAAAAAGGCCATTATCTAGGGTTTAATCAAATCTAGGACGCTCACAGATACCACTGTGGCGAAGAATTGAGTAAAGGCCATTATACAGCAAAACTAAACCTTACCATCAAAATCAGAATCACTGACCCTAATCACAAAATCAGCGCCCACAACACTATCAACACTTGATCAATCAAACACATATGTGGTCGAAGGAATCGAACCTCGGTAATTGAGGTCATTGCGCTGGGCCTCGAGGCGGTTGAGGTTGTTGGACTTGTGGCTGACCTGGAGCTGGAGGTCGTGGATGTGCTGCAGGTAGTACTGCCGCAGCCCCTCCCCGTGCTTCGACATCTTCGCCTCCGTGCACTTCTCCACCTCCGCCGTCGCCGGCGCCCCCGCCGCCTCGATCACCGCCGTCGCCATTGTTCCCGATCGGGGATGGTCGACTCTGTTCCTTCTTGGACTTGGCAACGGGTTATGGTGTTAAACACCGACTCGACCCAGATAGGAATCGGGTCGGCCGAACCGAGCCCCATATGGGGCTTCTTGGTCCAAGGGAACGATATTAACGGTTTAAATTCTCGAAATTCGGACACTCGGTTATCTAGCAATCAAAGTTTAAGTCAATTTATAATTATTTACATTAAAATTTTAATTATATAAATCAAAAATTATAAAATATTAATCTATAATAATTTTTTAACACTTAAAATTAATAAATGCAAGATTTTCATTGGTTAAAAATATTGATTTAGCTATTTAAAAAAAATATTTTTTATAACTTTAATGATATAACTCAGAGAGTAGATTACTAAATCAGTCAATATGAAATCATTCAAAAAATTATGTTGGCAAGTCATGGAGTTGAATGTTAGTAAGTTTTTAGAGTCAAAAAGTAAAAAAAAAAGGAATTTTAAAATTATGGATAAGATAGATAAGATTTTAGAACAAAAAATGATTTTTATAAGGTCATTTTTTATTATTTATTCAAGGGAGACTAAATTATGCTTTTGAAAATTTTAGATAAATTCAATTAAGAAATTATGTCATCCATTGTCTACTCCACCCACAAAGCTGCCCTAGTTACCATCATGGATGTACGAATCAACCGATTTAAATCGAATCGGCAGCGTGCCGATCTAATTTTGTGGCCGAATCGGTGTCCAAATCGGCCGATTTACCCCAATTCCGACCGATTTAAATCCGATTCGGAATCAGGGTAAATCGGAAAGAATCGGTTTTTTTGGTAAATAACTAAAATACCCTAGGTATGATATTTATTAAATCATTTAAGCATGGGTAAAATTGGAATTTTGATTTTAAAAACCTAAAATTACCCGTCTTCCCCACTCTGCCGCTGCGCTTTCGCCCTCCGCTATGCTTCCTCGCCTCCGACCCGAACTTTGACCAGGCTTCCGACCTCACCTCCACCCTCGCAACCTCGCCTCCGACGGGTGGCTGGCCGACAACGTGTGGACACGAACCTCGTCTCCAACGGGTGGCCGTCTGAACTAAAATTGTTGTAAAGTTGGATTCTTTTCTTGAAATTGAATGTTGTGATGTGCAAATTGTATGGTATGTGATGTACAAATTGTAGGCTATGCTTCATAAAAAAAAATTTATTGCTAATTTGGGATTAATGATCAAATTGTTTTCATTGTTGTGTTGTACAAAATTGCATGTTGTGCGTGCAAATTGCTATGTGCTGTGCAAATTATATAATCAAATTTTTTTGTACAAAAATTGTGTTATGCTGTGCAATTTTTATTTTCAAATGCTATGTGCTGTGCGAATATGTTTTTCATTTTCTTCATGCATACAAATTGCTTGAGCTGTGCAAATTGTCACAGGGAAGATGGATTGTGTGCTGTGCAAATTATCGTACTGTGCAAATTGTTGGTGCGTGCAAATTGTTGATGTTTGCAAATTGCTTGAGCTTTGTGGAAACTGAACAGCTATGCAAATTATATGCTGTGCAAATCGTTCACAAATGTGAAATTGGATGCAATACAAAGCAAATTATATGTTGTTCACAATTGTATGCAACTATTTGAAATTGTATGCTGATCACAAATTTGATAAAAAATTTGCAATTATATGATGTGCAATTTGGTTGTTTCAAGTTTAAAATTCATTTGATTTATTATATGTCGGGTGTGAGTGTTTTTATATTACAGATCTCGTACCAGATTTGTCACATGGAAGATGGATTTTGGATGGGAATATGACACACCAGTTGATGCATATAAGAAGCAAGTCATCTATGACTTTTGCAAAAAAACCATAAGTGGATGGGTATATTACTTCAAGTAACATATTGCTGGACTCAAAAGGAAATGTTGCTGCTTATAAGAAAGTTCCTAAAGCATATGCACAAAAAATAAAAGATTATTTCAAAAGTGTGGAAAAGGCCAAAAAAGAAAAACAAAGGATTAGAGAAGAAATAAGGTCATATAGTTTGAATGACTCAGATATGGGAGAGATGAAAGTTCGGGAGCAAAGTATTGGGTGTTCTAAGTTTACTGGGAAGAAGAAGACACCTATTGTTGAAAGTGAGAAGAAGAATACATCAGGTCAAATGAGAATTTGTACGGCAATAGAAAAGAAAGCAAAAGAGCAATTGCACACAACCATTGTTCGATTCTTCTATCACTATGTCATTCCTTTCCATGTTGTAGACTCACCTTACTTTCAGAAAATGATTGATGTGGCAGGTAAATACAGTAATCAAGGGATTAAACCTCTGGGAAGAAATTCTTTGTCAAGTAATCTTCTTACTGCTAAAATGGCTTCTATAGATGCTAGCTTAGAGGATATTAAAGTATCTTGGAAGACAACATGCTATTCTATTATGTCTGACGGGTGGATCAATCAATCCGGTAGAACTTTGATCAACTTTCTAGTTTACTGCCTAAGAGAAATGTATTTCCTTGGATCCGTTGATGCTTCAGACAAAAAAAAAGGATGCTACGTATTTGTTTAGTTTACTAGACAAAGTAGTAGAAGAAGTTGGGGAGGAAAACATTCTGCAGGTTATTACTGATTACGCTTTGGCATACAAAGCTGCCGGGAAGATGATAGAACATAAGAGACTACATCTATTTTGGACTCCGTGTGATGCCCATTGTATAAACTTGATGCTTAAGGACTTTTCAAAAATTAAGAAAGTTGGAACATACATTATGAATGCACAAAAAGTCACCAAACTAATATACAACCACTCATGGTTGTTGGCTCTTATGAAAAATAATTTCACAAATGGGCATGAATTGGTGAGACCTAGGGCTACTCGATTTGCTACTCACTTTTTGACGATTTCTAGTTTCCTAGAATATAAGCAAGCACTAAAAAGGCTATTTGTTTCTGAAATGTATTCATCATCGAAGTTTACAAAAGATGAGGATGGAATAACAGCTAAAAATATTGTCTTCAGTGCACATTTTTGAAAGAAGATGGAATTTGTGCATAAAATAATTGAGTCACATGTTCGTTTTATGAGATTGGTAGATAATGATGAAAGACCTTCGATGTCATTTGTTTATGATGAAATGCAAAAGACTATTGAAAAAATAAAAGAGGTACATGGCGTGAAAGTCGAACGATACAAGTTATTTATTGATATCATCACCAAAAGATGGGTGAATCAATTTTGTCATCCTCTTCATGCTGCACCATATATGCTTAATCCTCAAACTCGTTATCGCCCTGACTCTACCATTGTATGTTTTTATTTGACTTATATACCTTTATGATTTTTTTAACAATTTCATATTGCTTGTGTTTGATTGGGAATAATTTTGTAGCCAAATGAGGTATATCGTGCATTCAATGATATCATTTGTCGTTTAGAAGTCAATGAGGTAGCTCGATCCATTTTGCAGGTCAAGATGCTATTATTTTTAATTTTTATATATAAATGTTTATGTATAACTAAATATGATTACTCATTTTGTTTTAATATTTTGTAGTGGTCCGATTTTGTATCTGAAAAGGAGATTTTGGACATTCTCTTGCAATTACCAATAGAAAAGTCCTTCACCCAGGTAAAATCCACCTTTTCTCTAGATTTCATTTTTATAACAAGATTATAAGTAAATCAATTTGTCAAATATAGTATCATGGTGGGAGCAACATAGTATAAGTTGTCTTGAACTACAAAAGATAGCTATTAGAATACTTAGTCAAACTTCATCATCATCGAGTTGTGAACGTAATTGGAACACTTTTGACCAAGTACATATCAAAAAAAGAAATCAACTTACAAGGAAAAAGAGTAAATGATCTTGTATATGTTCATTACAACATGCGGGTCAAAGAAAAAGAGTTGAGGTGGGGGTATAAATATGATGCAGTTAGTGAACATTTGAGTTTAGAAGACTCGTTAGATAAGTGGGTTGGAGAACGGGATAACCCATCACCATTGGTATGTTTAAATAAAGCTTACATTATTCATGATTTTGTGTATGAATTTTTTTTTAATTGAAATGAATAGGGTATGACTTTTTTTTATGCAGGATGATTTCTTTGGTACCAATGTTGGCAACAATGATAGTGAAGACGAAGAGACCTTTGTAGCGAATGAAAGTGGTACCACATTGAAAACTACAATTGGATCGTGTTCTACTATGTCTGATGGTTTGTCTTTGCCTCCTGAACCTGAGGGAGTTCATATGAGTGAGAGTTCTATGCTTTCTTTTACACAGGGATCTCGTGTTGATGCAGATCATAGCTCTACTTTTCCCATTGGTGATAATGATTCAGACTCTCACGATGCTTCAGATGATGAATTAGATGATTTAGTAATCACTATATAAAATTGTGTTGAATATTCATTTTTTGAACTTGTATTACTTGTTGTTATTATTTGATACAGCATAAATGATGATATATCAAATGTAACACCCCGACTTGGCTCACCCGTGAACCGACCCGGAAATGCTATCGGCGACCGAACTGTTCGATAATGTACTAGATTCGGTTAAGCTGACCCGGATCTACTCTCGGCGTCTTAAGATGAAGATACAATTTTCTATATGTATGGATGAATGCAAAAAAAAAAATCCTGACATACTACTACATGAATGGCATGAGAATCAATTCACACATCAACACAATTGCATTAAAATCAAAAATAAATTCTGAGTATAAACAGACAGAGTCTCCCCTAAGAGTGTAATTAGGGGCCACCCTGTCAAAACAATTTATACAATTATATATGGACATATCAACAATTTCACTCACAGAATATAATCTACTGTGTATGCATTTCTCAATCTTGGGTCTCAGCCCACCTGTGCATTCTTTCAATAATTCGCATCATATCATCAAGTCATTTCATTCAATCATCAACATATTATCGTCTCTTAATATTTTCCCAAGTCAATTTCAACGTAAATAAATCATAAACATAATATTAAATATTCAATCAGTAAACATATTAAACATTCAATCAGTAAACATGTGTGTGTGCAAGAGACCTCACTGCTCCTCCGTCCAGGTTGGCACTTCCGATCAAGCTTATCACCTACATATATATAAGAAAACCGTTAGTAACGAGTGTTACCGGTCCAGAAAATAACTAATATCAAACTGGCACAGGAGAGCTAACCCTCCTGTTAAATAAAAACCATATACTTCCTCAAGAACTCTCACAAGGGCACTAACAGGAGCCATCGCCCTCAAGCGGCAACGTCCCCTATCCATCTCATTCTCTTTTCTTAGTCATCTCATCTATTGCGTCTTGCATCAAATATCATTCTCGTTCATCTCAGCCCTTTACGTCATCCATATTACTCCTGGCCTTGAGCCGAAGGCCGAGTACTCTCAAGCAGTTGCCTTTAGTACCCTTTGAACCACAAGTCCGGACATGCGCTGTACTAAACAGTACCCGT
>JAVDBV010069299.1:0-24330 GCA_032619315.1 Piper longum
CGGTCACCAGCACCCGGCTACTACTGCATCACGAACCAACACTCATCATGAGGTCTTCTGGTCCCATCACGGCCCCATGCTCGTTGACCGACAATCTCGTGCATCAGGTTCCACACCTACAACTCAACACAGATTAGTGTGGTAGATTATTTTTACCACCGAGATGACACCAACCACCCTCTTGGATACGAGAACCCTAGAAACAACCATCAAATCCTAGTCTCGTCTCGTCTTATGGACTAGAACTGTGACATTAGGGATCCCCCATCCACTTGGGAAACTCTTGAGAGTTACATATTCATATTGAGAGATCTCCTCATTTTAATTTCAAATGTAAGAATTTAAAAATTTTAGTTGATGGATTTTGAAGAGAAGAAATTCAGCAATTTCAAACTATGCCGAATTTATTAAAAATACATAGGGTGTTTGGTTGTACCATTTGGCTTTGTGCCTATTTATTAGAAAAATATGAAATGAAAATGATAAATCACTAAAAAGGTGATTGGCTGGAGATCGGAGAAATATAAAGTAGTAGATGTAATTTTTAAAAACTTCATGAAACGGTACAAACTATAAAATAAGGGTTGATCACTTTTCATTTTTTTTAAACAATTGAAATTTTTTTTCAAATTAATATAACCGCCGCCAACCGTTTCTTTATAATTTTTTTAACTTTTTATATCGTAGCACAACAAAAAACTTTGTGATGAAATTTTCTTAATATTTTAAATGAAATATCCTCTTACAACCAATTAAATGCCCTATAAAATGAAAATTCTAAACAAACAATGTACTCTCAATCAGTTAAAGATTAAATTGATCTTGTTGAAAGAAAATTTTATCTATTTCATAAATAATGTTTTATCCTCCAACCCAACTTGCAATTTACCCTAGCCAAGTTGAATAATAACAGAAGGGAATGATAAATATGGGCCGAAATAGGGCCCACTTCAAGCCCAACACCACTAGCTAAGGCCCAAACCGAAAGCCCATGAAGACAAGCCCATATAGTTGTTCAATGTGGAAAACGTCAACTACGATGTCTCCCATCTCTGCTACTACTCTCCACATCGTAGCCGGCCGCCGGCCAGCCGGCCAATCTCCGGCAACTTCCAGGCGGCGGAGCCGGCTCCATGGACGAATCTTGCTCAGAGTGGGACGAGCTCAGAAAGGAGGCCCGGCGGCTAGAAGGGGAGCTCGAGGTGCGCCTCTCCTCCTACGCCAAGCACGGAGGTTCAATCTCTCTTCTTCTCCAAAATCCAAATCTTGTTCATTTTTTAATTGAATCGATTCTTAGCTGTTTTTGGTGTCCAAGTTTGACTATTTGGTGAGTTTGGTGTGATGGGTAGCTTCCGTTTTTTTGCTGCAGGGTACTCAGATTCGAGGTCCTCGGCGGATTCGATGGAGATGGAGATTGAGTCGCTGCTGGGGAGGTTGCTGGACGTGAACGAGTCGTTGGGACGATGCACTGCGCCAATGGCGCCGGCGTCTTCTGTAGCTCAGAAGCTTGCCCGGCACCGTGACATCTTCCATGAGTTTGTGCAGGTGAGACTGACTTTGCCATATTTTTTCTGCCATTTTGATGTGTTGGTAAGTGTGCGTTTGATTGGGAATGGTGGGAAAGTGCGTATTTTTGTAGGTTGGTGTGGTTCAACACTGTGGGTTGCTTTGCATGTAGTGGAGTGAGATGGGTTTTCTTGTTTACTTGGATGTGGTCTACTACAATGTAGATATCTCTTGCGTCTTGTTTTGATATAGGAATGGTGGAGAAATGCATGCATTTGCTTTGTTTTGATTGGAATGGTGGTAAAGATGCATGCTTTTGTTGGTTGGTGTGTTCTGACAATGGGAGATGTTCTGCATGCATTGGAATGAGACGGTATTCTTGTTTGGTTGGATGTGATCTACTCTAAAATCTAGGAATCTGTTGCGTATTGTTTTGGTGGTTATTTTTCTTGTTTGGTTGGATGTGATCGACCCCAAAATTTACGAATCTGTTACTTGTGTGAATTAGTTTTGACTTGAATTATGTGGCAGATGAACACAGATGATAAGTTGAAGTGCTATTTGCTTCTGACATCTGATATAGAATATATACATATCCTTCATTGATTAGTGCACAGGCCTGACACCAAACTACTGCCAATTTAAGTGTTGATCCTCTTCTATGAAGATGGAACTTGCCCTCCCATGAAACATGATCAGAGTTTTTTCCTTGAATCTTTCTTATAGTCCTCCCCTGCCAGATAACTTTCATCTTGATATAAATTCGCATTCTAAAAAATCTAAAATTTTATTAATAGTCTGAAAACCATGCCCACAATTGTTAACCCAAAATTGAATTATATCAATATGATGATCTGCTACCTGTTAATTTCCAGTAGTTTCCTTTCATATATTGAAACAGGAGTTCAAGCGCACAAAGGGCAACATAACATCCATCAGAGAGCATGCGGAACTCCTAACTTCTGTTCGGAATGACATTAACGAGTTCAAGGTTTAGCATTGAACAAACTGATAACTTGATTACAAATAACTTCACATTGGTCGTGAGATTTGAGTGTTAAATCTTATGCATTTCCTGCAGGCATCTAGTATTTCTCAGGCAGTACCAAACTTGCTGAGGGAAAGGGCAGCTATTCATGGCAGTGTTATCCAGGTGAAGCTCAAATTTTGTAACCACTGAGATCTGATATGGTTTATAGATATAAATAATAATGAAGAGCAAATTATAGGTTGATGAGACAACTACTCAAGCAGAGTCAGTTAAAGGAGCAGCTGCTCAGAGAAATGCCTTCACAACCATTCAAGGAAAAGTGAAGCAGTTGGGTGATAGATTTCCTGCAATCCGTGGGCTTCTAGGTGCACTTCATCTCAATTCATTCACTAGACAACATTATTGATTATATTACAAAGATTTGAACACAATTTCCCACTGGTCTTACACTTTCTTTAATCTTGTAGGCGCCATAAAGCAGAAGAAATCCAAGGACACTCTTGTTCTCTCAGCAGTTATAGGAGTGTGTACTTTTTTTCTGATTGTTTATTGGATCACCAAATAATATGTTGATTTTTACCAAAGCTAATATTATGTTAATTACATTGTCCGCTAACTTGCTCTTGTTGGATTTTAGACCATCTTTTTTTCTTATCTTTTTGTCAGTGTTAATCGACCATCTTTTATGCAAAATCCAAAATTTAAATATCATTATGTACCTCTTGCCATTCCGGATTTATAAACCGGCAACTGGTTTTTTTGGTTCAACTGACTCAAATTTGGGTTTAACCAGTTTTAAGATTATAAATAAAATGTTGAAAATTTTTTTTAATCAACATTTAATTACATACTTGTTCAAATACTATAATTTTCAACTAAAGAAAAAGGTTTTTTTAGTAAATTTAGGATTAAAAAAATGGGTATGAATTAAAATAGTACAAAAGTTTAAACCAGTTATATTTAAAAAAGGGTACTATATTAGATTTAAAGAACGTACGTGTATTGAATTAAAATAAATACTTAATATTACCAGGCCAACTTGGCCTGTATAATATGGTATTTTTAATTTGTTTTTTTAAAAAAAAATTATTAGGAATATTTTATTAACTATGAAACGAACAAATAAAAGTTTTTATGTCTTTGCCATAATGGCCAATGAGTGTTGTAAAACCGCAAAATAATAATAATAATAATAATAATAATAATAATAATATTTTTTTTTAATACAGGGGAGGATTTATGGTTAAATTTAATTGTTAGAAATTAATTGATATTTTGGTTACAATAGAAGAGAATTAAGGGAAGTTTTAGTGAGATATTTTGGAGATCAGATTTTGTAGGAGAGATTTTTATGGATTGTGATGGTCAGCTTACATCACGCTTAATCGCTAAATAGAGAGGATCGTAGAAAGGGATTTGGATGCAAGGTAGGCTATTGTCGGCATTGTTCATCTCCTTACCTACTCTTCATATCCTCCTTCTTCCTTGTGTGATCTCATCCACTACATGTAATTTTTATCTTACACGTCATTAGGCAATTGCAGTGTTCCTTAGGGGGTTGTTGTGTATTTGTAGTAGAGTGGGTATTATGTTATCAACATGTTATTCCATCTCTAGTGGTTGTGTAAGGGTTAGATCATGATTTCTTGGTTGTGGTTTGTTTAATTGTTGTGCTTGGGTAAAGAGGGACAGTCTAATGTGATTAAGGATTTCGGTAATCTAGTTAACATATATTTAGATGTACATATGTATATTAGCCTAAATAAAATAACTGTTGAAGTGGTTGTTGGGTAAGGTGCTTGGAAGGAGGCTTGGGGGTTTTATCTAGCTGTTTAGATTTTGAATCTACAAAGTTTTGTTCATCTTTATCGGCCGATGGTTATATTTACAACTGAACAAGTTTATAAATTATTATCAAGTTACCCATGGTTCTAACTATTTTATATTATTCATGCTAAATAAACTAAATTAGTAAATAATGAGTTGTGATACGAGTAATATAATTCAATTATAGGATGAATTATCATTGGCTAATGACATATTATCTAATTGATTGTTAAGTATAAAATTAAGTATTTATTAATACATTAATAATCTAAATTAGTTATTAAAATATAATAGTGAGATCATCTCAATTGTTGGACCCTAATAGCACACTTAAAAATTAAATAAAGTTTGAACATTTAACAAGTTAAGTAATTTAAATAATCTTACGAGTGATAGTTCTTAAAGTTTAATATAAACTATATTAAATAATTAGATACAACAAACTAACTGATCTTAGGATGATTAATTAAAGTTAGTGAAAGGTTAATAAATTATTGTTAATATATAATCAAGTTATTATTGATAGAATAAGTTACAATTATTTCTTAATTTGAATTGAAGTAGATTAATTAATAGTGTAAATGGTAACCTGCATTTTTAGGACTAATAAAATTTCCTTAGTTAAATAATTAACACGTCAAGGAAAATACACTAATATTAGTAATTAAATATATACTAGTAAGTCAATAATTATTTTATCATAGGTTAAGGGTGAATCTTGATTTGAATAATTAATTAATTTAGAAAGTGTAAGGCATTAATGTGTTATTATGCTAATAAAGTATTTATGTTATGGGTAAAATTTTAGCTAAGAGAATGGAAATAAAATTTGGGTTTTATGAAAAAATTAGTAAATATTTAATTATAGTTATTCAATGGCGGGTTACAATTTGAATTAATTGTTATTAACTTTAGGATGGTTTAAGCTTTAATATTATTATAAATTTATTGATTGAAAAATCAATTATTAATTAACTTTTATCACTTTATTATTTTTCCTTGGTGTATGATATTATTCCATTTCGCATTCATGACATTCATCTAAATCTCGTTTTGTAGAATTTAATCTAGTTTTTTTTTCCAAGACTAAAGTTCGTTTCTACTGCTCGTGCATCGGTCAATTGCGTTATGATTTGAAGTCCGTATAACTATTTGAAATGTTGTATAATCCTTTTTAGCAGCCTAGATTGGCCTGAGCCCATCAACCATCATGCGCTGAGTACAACCAGGGTAAAAGAATTGACTCCGTCAGACACAAAGCCGGACCTTTAAATTATTTGAAAGATAAAATACATGCCCACATGCCGAAAGGGGAATACATGCCCACATGTTGAAAGGGGTGAGAGACATCAATGCCGCAATACAACTCATTATGTACTTATGATACCAAGAGGGTGAGTCAATGGAAAATGTCTGTAACCACAGGTCGTGGGTTACGTAGCATATGTGCGCATACATGAGATTGTACCTGGATGGGGGCGGCCACCCCTCACGGCATAATTGGAGCTCAGCATAGGCTTATAATCACTAAAAGACTTCATAAATAATGTAATTATACGACTTAGTAGTTTTATCTCTAATGCAATTTTGTGGCCACAAGTGAGCAACCTCACACTAATGGTTAAGGGCATGGTTGGTGGTTTTCTTACCAACTCAGGTTGGAAAAATTGATGAATAAAAATTACATTTCTTCTTTATATTATTTAAGTGATAGTTGTGACAATGAGAAATGATTTGGAGGTTGTGGAACTTGCTTTTACTTAGTTAGTTTACATTATTTTATTGTTACATGTTATATTTAATATAACATGATTTATTTTAAAGTTAATAAATTCTTAGAGATATTTGAATTTTACATTTAATCATTTTTGTTACATTATACCTCAAGTATAATTATTTGCCATGTTATGATGCATGTGCTTGCAGTTTTACTTTTATATCCTCCATATTTTTAAGTAACCCCCGACCGACTAAGGAGAGTCGTTACAGGTGGTATCAGAGCCTGGTTTCCCACTAACTCACAATTTATGACTCAAGTACCTTGTTAAAAAGTCAAGTATTTATCTTTTCTCAATGTTTTGTATTATTATTCAACGAATATTTTGCTAATAAACCCAAGTCATAACCAAAAAACATATTAATGAGCCATACGAAAAAAAACTCGACCCTTCAGATGGCAGGCATGTATAGATATTCAAGCCAATCTACTCAATCAAGTTCAAACATGAAAAATGTATTGTCCCAGATCTTGGCGACCATACAAGGACAGGCACAGGCTTTAGAAAATACTAACTTTGTTGTTTAGAGTATTGTCTAGTGGTTATCGTGAGTGGTAGTTGGAAATGGAGCCTAGAACTCCGCAATGAGTTCTAGCATAACCCGAAATGGTGGTCAGGGGAGTGCCCAAGGGCAGGCTGGTTTAGTGGACTCGGGCGAGAGAGGGTAGCTTCCGAACCGTGTGCCATCGGTAGTTTGACAAGTGCTGCCGCCAGTTATTGATGATAGTAATAACTATACTATGGAAAAGTTTAGGAAGAATGAAGCCGAAGTGTTTGTTAGAGGGACTGATCTGATGAAGGCTGAGAGCTAGATAGACATCACAGAAAAAGCTTTTAGGGCTTTGTCTATGCCCCACGGCCAGCAAGTCAGATTGGCAATGTGCATGCTTCAAGAGGAAGTATCTTACTGGTGGAAGTCCATGGAGAAAACCACATTTCATCGACGTGAGATCTCTTCTATCATGTAGGTGGCATTTGTGGCAACCTTTAATCAACAGTATTTTTTGGAGCCCATTGTCCAGAAGAAAGCACTAGTGTTCGCCAACCTAGTTGAGGGTAAGGACTCAGTCTAGGAGTATGCTAAGAAGAAGTTTTTACAATTGGAGCATTTTGCACCTGGGATTCGGGTAACCGAAAAGGCCAGAGCTGACAAATGTTTTTGGGGATTGGAGCAAAAATTGAGAAGGAAGATTGCTATGACGCCAAGGAGTACGATAACATAGCTAATTGACTCAACTACTACTCACGAGTTGGTGTTCAAGTACGACCGTGCCCAAAAGCAAGGGAAGGTTACTTCACAGCACCAAAATGCTAACACTCTCAATAACCAAAACAGGCCAGTGGGACATTAGCAGCACAGCCACTAGGGTAAACATAGAGGGGAACCTTAAAAGGAAGTGTGAGTATACCCAGTTGAGATGGTGCCCTAAACTACAACAAGATGCATTCAGAGAGAAGTAGGGAGCCTCTTAGATGCTACAACTGTGGGAGGATGAGACACTTGCAGATGGATTGTCGTTAGCCTCTGAAGTAGCAGCAGGAGTAGGCCAGAAGGGTAAGGCGTTAGCTTCTATTCACCACTCGGGACCTGCATAACTAGTAGAGAAGGAGAAGGCGAAGCTCTATGCAGTTAAAGTCCAAGATGCTGAGGAGGATGAACACACTGCTCGAGGTAAAATTCTAATCCAATGAGTTATTATGGATATTTTATTTTATACAGGGTGTATCCACTCAGTCATATCATCTCAATTAGTTAAGAATTTAGAACTCCAAGCATCCCCATTATCTAAGTTGTACAGAGTCACTACTGCAACGGGAGACTATGAAGTTATTACGTTGGGAGTGACTAACCTATCCTTAGATATACATGGCCTATATGTGAAACTTTATCATGTATGGTTTAAAAGGGTATGATGTACTATTGGGAATGGACTAGTTGTCTGCACACCGGGCTTTTCTTGACTGTGAAGGGAAGAGAGTGGTCAGAAAACCTGGTAATTGTGAGATGGGGGTCGTTTTCCATGGGTCATTGCTTGATCCATCTTTTTGTATCGTGTCGATCGGTAGTCGAGTTGTTTGGTGAGGGTTGTAAAGCCTTTATGGCTAACTTAGTCGAGTTTGAATCCAAACCTAAAGAGTTGTCCATGATTCTTGTGGTAGTAGAGTTTCTCAATTTTTTCCCAAACGAACTCTTAGGGCTACCTCCTAAGCAAGTAGTGGAGTTCGTCATTGACGTAGCAATTGGAATAATACCAATTTCTAAAGCACCTTACAACATGGCTCCAGTAGAACTCACAGAGTTAAAGAGTCAACGAGAAAAGTTGTGGGCAGGTTTCATCCGGCCAAGTACTTCACCCTGGGGAGCCCCTGCTCTTTTCGTAAAGAAGAAGGATGGATCATTTCGGCTGTGTATTGACTACTGCCAACCAACTCAATCAAGTAATAGTAAAAAATTGGTACCCCTTATCAAAGATTGATAACCTGTTTAATTAGCTAAAAATAGCCAAAGTATTTTCTAAGATAGACTTACTGTTGGTTATTACCAATTGCAAGTAAAAGAGTCAGACATACAGAAAATGGCTTTCCAAACCCTGTATGGATATTGTGAGTTCTTGGTTATGCCTTTTGGTCTAATAAATGCATTAGTGGCCTTTATGTCGCTCGTGAACACTGTATTCTAGACATACTTGGACAAGATTATTATAGTGTCTATGGATGAGATTCTGGTCTATTCAAATAATGAGGAGTATATGAAGCACATGTCCATTGCTCTTCAAGTTCTCAAGGAGAATCAATTGTTCACCAAGCTCTCAAAGTGTGACCTCTAGTTAAAGGAGGTTAACTTCCTTGGTCATATTATCTCAAAGGTAGGAGTTACAATCGATCCATCCAAATTAAAAGTAGTCACTTATTGGCCACAACCCAAGTTAGTCACCGACATCATAAGTTTTCTTGGTTTTGCGAGCTACTATAGGAAATTAAATAAAGACTTTTCCTTAGTAGTATCGCCAATGGCCAAGGTGACAAATAAGGGAGTCAAGTTCGAATGGAGCAATAAGTGTGAAGAGAGTTTCTTATCTCTAAAAAAGAGTCTAACTACTGCACCAGTCTTGATCCTGTCAAATGAGAATGAAGGATTTGTAGTCTTTAGTGATGCATCTCTATTAAGTTTAGGATGTGTCCTTATGCAAGGAGGCAAAGTAGTGGCCTATGCCTCCTGTTAATTGAAGATTCACAAACAAATTTATGCAACCCATGACTTGGAACTGGTAGTAGTTATTTTTGCCCTGAAGATTTGGAGACACTACTTGTCTCGAGCCCAGTTTGAACTCTTCACTGACCACAAGAATTTTAAGTATGTCTTCACCCAGATTGACCTTAACCTTCAGCAGAGGCGGTGGATGGAATATTTGAAGGACTACGAGTTCTAAATATTATAGCACCCAGAGAAGGCAAACGTTGTAGAAGACGCGTTGATTCAGAAGGGCAAGGTGGACAAGGGTCAGCAGCAAGCTAGACTTTGGGCTATGTTGGTAGAAGTGGTGGCTATCAACCCTATGGGGCAACTAATAGGGTTACTGGCAAATCTTGTTATCTCCAATGACTTTGTTGATCGTATTAAGCTAGCACAAATGGATGATGAGGAGCTCAATGAAATGATAAAAAAAATATATTTTATATCATAGCTGATTTCAATAGTATGATCAGATTTGGAGGGAGGTTGTTTGTACCCAAAGATGATGCATTAAGGTATAATATCTTGGAGGAGGCTCATCGCTCAAAGTTCTCGATACACCATGGAGTTACTAAAATGTACCAGGATTTAAAGCGAACCTACTGGTGGATTGGAATGAAAAAGGATGTTGTGGATTTTGTCTCCAAGTGTCAGACTAGCCAACTAATTGAAGCCTAACATCAACTTACCGGTGGACCATTGTAGCCTTTAGAAATACCTACCTGGAAATGAGAGTGTGTCACTTGCGATTTTATCGCAAAACTTCCAAGGACACAGAAGAAGTATGACTCTATATGGGTAGTTGTGGACCAACTAACTAAGACAGCTCACTTCATCACCACAAAATCAACAAAGATGGCGGAATACCTAGCATGATTGTATGTTGATAGCATCGTGAAGTTGCATTTGATTCCCAAGGAGATAATCTCTCACAGAGATCTCCTATTCACCTCACATTTCTGGGAAGCTTTCCAAAAGCCATGGGGACCAAAATAAAGTTGAGTATAGCATATCATCCTGAAACTGATGGTAAGAGTGAGAGGACAATTCAAACTTTGGAATATTTGCTGAGAACTTGCATCCTTGACTTGAGTGGAGATTGGGAGTAGCACTTAGCCTTGGTAGAATTCACCTACAATAATTCTTACCAAGCTAATATAGGGATGGCACCATTTGAAGCCTTATATGGTAGTCCTTGTAAGTCTCCATCATGCTGGTTGGAGTCTACTTAAGCATTATAGTCGGGCCCGAGATGGTGAAGGAAGCAACTGAAAAGGTCAAACTCATTCAACAAAGGCTTAAGGTAGCTCAGGATCGACAGAAGAGTTATGCCGATACTCAGGAGGGACCTAGAGTTATAAGTTGGGGAGCTTGTGTATCCAAAGACATCTCCTACGAAGGCGTGATTAGATTTAGAACATCAGGGAAGTTGAAACCAAGATTCATAAGACTATTCCCAATCTTGGATCGAGTTGAAACTTTTGCATATAGATTAGCATTTTCACCAAGCTTAGTTGGAGTGCACAATGTTTTCCATGTGAATGCTAAAGAAGTTTATACAGGACCAAGGACACATAATTATAGATTTTGAAAGCTTTGAGCTACAATCAAATTTAAGCTATGAGGAGAGACCGATAAGCATCCCGACAAGAGAAATAAGGACACTTTAGAATAAGAAAATTCCCTTAGTAAAAGTATTATGGAGGAACCGGGGGTCAGAGGAAGCAATATAGGATACTGATCAAGAAATTTCATGAAAATATCCAAGTCTATTTGTTGGTTAACCAACATGTATCATGTACTTACACATTGAATAAATGTATACAAATTCCTTTTCTCCCACTTTGTTTTGCTAACGCTTAAAGAACTAACTTAAATATATTAACATAAAATGTCTTACCCCCATAGCAAGTAAAATATTAATGATAATTGACTTAACCCTATGCATAGAAAATGAGCGAAGGATCACATCTGTTAATGATCCATCCAATCATAAGAGTGATTCTGAATCTGTGAACCAACCATCGCGAGAGCTACATTTTCACAATGTTGATCTGCCTCGATATGGACTGGAGAGAGCTATTGCTTTGGACCACTTTATTGGGATTTTGTGCACGAACATCCAGGTAATGGTAAGGCGACTCCTTCCATACACTATTGAGCAGGTCGTCAGATATGCTACTCATTATGCACAGTTGTTTCCCAAACAAGGCGAAACCTCTGGATGGCTGGAAGACCAAGGTAATAATTAAAATTAACCATTCTTTTAGTCGTTATAATATTTACAAAGAAGTAAATTTTTTTGTTGGGGAGATTGTAAAAAACCATGAAATAATAATAATAATAATAATAATAATAATAATCATAATTTTCTCTTAGATAGGGGTGGTTGTATGGCTAGAGTTAACTATTAGAATTTAATGGATATTTTGGTTATGATGGAAGAGAATTGGGGGGAGGTTTCGGTGAGATCTTTTAAGGATCGGATTTTATAGATTATGGGACATTGTATGAGAGATTTTTATGGATTTTCATGGTTATCCTAGATCACCATCAATTGCTAAATAGAGAGGATCGTGGGAAGGGGTTTAGATGCTAGGTAGGCTATCGTCGGTGTCATTCCTCTCCCCACCTGCTTCTTTTCCTCCTCATCGGTACTCTCTTCATTTCCTTCTTCTTCCTACTGTGATCCATGCTTGACATGTACTTTTTATCTTACATGACATTAGGCAATTACAAAGTTCCTTAAGGGGTTGTTGTGTACTTGTGGTAGAGTGGGTGTTTTGTTATCAACATGCTATTCCATCTCTAGTTGTTGTGCAAGGGTTAGATCATGATTTCTTGGCTATGGTTTGTTTAATTGTTATGCTTGGGTAAACAGAGGCAACCTATTGTGATTGACAATTTCGGTGATCTGGTTAATATATACTTAGATGTTCATATGTATATTGGCTTAAATAAGATAACTCTTGAAGTGGTTGTTGAGTAAGGTGCTTGGAAGGAGGCTTTGGGGTTTCATCTAGCTGTTTAGATTTTGAATCTACGTAGTTTTGTTCATCTTTATTGGGCGGTGGTTATATTTACACCTGAACAAGTTCATAAATTATTATCAAGTGACCCATAGTTCTAACTATTTTATATTGTTCATGCTAAATAAACTATATTATTAAATTATGAGTTGTGATATGAGTAATATAATTCAATTATGGGATGAATTATCATTGGTTAATGGCATATTATCTAATTGATTGTTTAGGATAAAATTAAGTATCTATTAATAGATTAATAATTGAAAAATTAATAATTAAAATTTAATAGTGAGATCATCACAATCGTTGGACCCTAATAATACACTTAAAATAAATAAAGTTTGAACATTTAACAAGTTTAAGTAATTTAAATAATCTTACAAGTGATATCATTTAAATTTTAATATAAACTATATTAAATAATTAGATATGATGATCTAACTAATCTTAGGATAATTAATTAAAGTTAGTGATAGTTAATAAATTATTGTTAATATATAATCAACTTATTATTGATAGAATAAGTTATAGTTATTTCTTAATTGGAATTGAAGTGTGATATTAATTAATAGTGTAATTGGTAACCTGCATTTCTAGGACTAATAAGATTTCCTTAGTTAAATAATTAATGTGTCAATGAAAATATACTAATATTAGTAATTAAATATATGCTAGTAAGTCAATAACTATTTCATCTTAGGATAAGGGTGAATCTTGATTTGAATAATTAATTAATTTAAAAAGTGTAAGGCATTAATGTGTTACCATGCTAATAAAGTATTTATGTCAGGATAAAATTTTAGTTAAGGGGATGGAAATAAATTATTGGGTTTTAAGATAAAATTAGTAAATATTGAGTTATAGTCATTCAATGACAGGTTATAGTTTGAATTAATTGTTATTAATTTTTGGATGGTTTAAGCATTAATATTATTATAAATTTATTGATTAAATCAATTATTAATTAACTTTATCAATTTATTATTTTTCCTTGGTTGTAATATTATTCCATGTCACATCCATGGCATTCATCTAGATCTCGCAGTGTAAGATCTAATCTAGTTCTTTTTCCTTAGACTAGAGTCCGTTTTTGCTACTCGCGCATCAGCTCACTTATGTTACGATTTGAGGTCCGTATAACTATTTGAAATGTATATTCCTTTTTAGCATTCCTGGTCGGCCTAAGCGTAGATTCAACCAACATGTGCCGAGCACAACCCGGCTCAAAGAATTGACTCAGTCCGACACGGGGCCACACCTTTAAATTATTTGAAAGATAAAATACCTACCCACATGCTGAAATGGTTGATTGGGCGCAATGGTGCAAGATGACTCATTATGCACTTGTAATAGCGAGAGGGTGAGTCAATATCAAATGTCAGTAATTGTAGGCCGTGGGCCACGTAGCGTGTGCATACATGGTATTGTAACTGGATGGGGGCGGCTACCCCTCCATGCATAATTGGATCTCGACATAGGCTCATAATCACTAAAAGAGTTGATAAATAATGATATGGATTATATTGACTTGTTCATATAATTATATGACTTAATGGTTTTGTCTGTAACACAATTTTGAGACCACTAGTGAGTAGCTTCAGACTGATGGTTAAGGATGTGGTTGGTGGTTTCCTTGTCAACCCAAGTTGAAGAATTGATGAATAAAAATTGGACTTCTTTTTTATATTATTTAAGTTATAATTATGAATATGAAAAATGATTTGGAGGTGTGGAACTTGCTTTTGCGTAATTAGTTTACTTTATATCATTATTGCATGTTATATTTAATATAACATGATTTATTTTATGGTTAATAAATTCTTAGAGATATTTGAAATTCATATTTAATCATTTTCGTTACATTATATTTTAAGTATAATTATTTTTCATGGTATGATGCATGTGCTTTTTATATCCTCCATATTTTTTAGCAACCCTTGGCCGATTAAGGCATTAGTCTAAAGTTGAGTTGTCTACCTCTCACAATAACTAACCATACGAATTAGGATGGGTGAAGCTTGCACTAGCCTTCGTGCCCTACACTCTCCATTATGTCCCATTAAACTTGGAGAAAACAAATCTTCTAAAAAAATTACAATGACTTATTTTTTTGTCTAAGTGGATTATCTACTCATCTTTGGTTTAAGTGGGTAACACGATTTTAATCTGGTTTTTGTTTTAAGCCATGGGTCATTCGCATATGTTTTCATCTGAGTATCATGCATAATTTGAAAGTTTGAGATTTTCACTTTACATTGCCATAGAGTATAGTTGGCTCTAAGTCATTTTAAAGTCATTTTATCAACACTTTAAAGTATTAAAAAATAATGCATAATTTGTTAGATATAATTTGTTATGACTTCGATTTTAACGGAGGTGAGTTAAATCAGCTCAATCAAACCCAGTTTAAATCAGTTCTTTGAATCTAGTTCGACAAAACTTGTTTAAAAATATTTTATTTTAGTATAAAATATAGTTTGACAAAAAAATATTACCTTCAATATTATTTTTTTATTTTAATTTTATTATCCTTAATAAACTAATTTCTATAAAAAAATTTATACAATTTTATTAAATTTACGGATAAAATAAGTTATGAATTAGTTATGAACCGGTTCAAAATTAAAAAAAAATCCAATTCAATTTCCAATTCCGATTTTTACAATAAACTGGTTTAAAGTTTTAAAAAATCCAATTCAATTGCCAATTCTAATTTTTACAATAATGTGCTAAATATATAATTTATATTATTTTAAAATATCATATTTGATTAAATTAAAAAATATTTTAACAACATTTATTGTTAGAGTCAAGGAATCATAAAATCATTCATTAAATTTGCCCTAGGAAACCATCGACAGAAATCAACTGGAAAAGCATTTGAAGGGACAAATTTTAAAGTGTCCCTCCAGCAACTCATGCAAGGTAAGAATGCAAAGGACATGACTAAAAATAAGCGATTGGAATTGATGGAGAATGCATAATACAGAATGTCCTCAAACACCAAATGCTTACTTTTAAACCTCCCATCCCATCCCTGCCAGTTCCATAATCTGAAAATGAATTGAACTTCAACAAGTTCTAATGACCACCAAATTGCGCATTGCGAAATGGTAAAAGGTAAATTTATCTAAATGGTCAGGCTTCGAATATGAGCCCAGCACTATTAAATGTACAAAATGCATCATTCTTGACAGTTAAAAAACCTGAGACGCGCTACAAACAACTTGATTTTGTATGAATTAAGATCAATCAACCCTTCTACAAAAATAAGAAAAAAGAAAAAGAAAAGGAAAAAAAATAATGCTAATGTTGTCTTTGTGCGCTACGTACTGTCACTCCATGCAAAAACTTAGTGTAACCTGTCAAATTTAGCTTCCCATCCGGTCTGATCCACTCACGCAATACCGAATAAGCTGTAGGACCTAGATTCATTTCCTATAAAAAAAATGTTGGATGTTCAGATCAATATGAATGTGTAAATTATAAAATAGATCAAAGAAACGATCAAGTTTACTCACTCGAGCTAATTCCTCAACCGTGATTATTCTATTTCCTTCCTGTTCAAAACGCTCAAAAGCTGTGCTTGCAATCTGCTCCCAGCACTCAACTGCCTCCAACTGATACGTGCTGATAGCAGCGGCACAAAATTCTTCATAGTCCATTTTTCTGTACGAAAGTTGCTCCATCTAGCATGGATACAGAAAAGAGGGTGACGTGAGAAGAAAATCCAAGCACCAGCATTAGGATAATATCCATTATACAGTGGATTAGAACTATGGAAGAAAGCATTTGTCCAACATAAAAAGGCATTCCAGATAATATGAACATGAATGTAGGACTGCCGAAACTCCACTTTTGAGAAACACGAATGGTAACATTCAATTTTTTACCATCAAATGATAAAGGCAACTACAAAAAGCTGCCAAAAAAATATCTGTAACATGCCATTCCTTCAAAATACTGGAAGACTGACGAATTTCAGAACCGCGTTTTCACATAGTTTAAGAGCAAGCATAACATATTTCCGCCATGCTAAAATATAAAACTGGCAAACGACTCCATTCATTATTCAGCATTTGAAGCCTGAAAAAGTAGAAACTGAGAAGAAAGACTCACTGAATTTAAAATTTCTGGAACTCTGGATTCCTTCATCGCATCTGTTGCATTTCTCTGAAGAGCCTGCAAAATCAACTCCTTGATATGAGTAATTAAACAAATAGTTGACAAATGCATGTGAAATAAGACAAAAACTTCCTTGATTCAGCCTAACAATATAGAAGGAATCTCAATTATTTATATCCTTAAACTCCACCATCAATGTACTAACTAGCATGTAAAATCATCATTTCATGGAAATTAAAAAATCAACTTCAAGCCAACATCAAAAGACTCCTGATTCCAGAAGCTAGAGACAGATCACTAACCACTCGAAAATTCTCAACAGAAACTCGCCCCTCACTGTTTGGTTCTAACAATTGATATTGAGCACGGAGATAAACATGTTCATCCTCAGTTAAAGCTCTAGAAAGGGCCTGAAACATAATCAATATACATACACAAACATAAATGTACTTTCAACTCCTATTATAGTGACAAATTATAATGGTACTGCTGGTAGAAAAGGGGGAGTAGCACCTTTAATGCCGCTCGCTTCAGAGGAGTAGCACGGAGGTAGGACTTGATTAATTTGTATATTAGTATATCTAAGGGAACAGGACGACTATGATCTCTTAGCCATGGGTGAGCTGCAATCACAAATTCCTCATTAATATTTATATTTTATAAACACTACTGCCATAAAAAAAGGCAAAGACAATGATGTATAACTCAAAAACAACATGAGTATGCCAGTGGTAAACCGAAATATTAATAAAAAAAAACCTGCATCTGCGCTGGCTACATCAAATTTTAAGAACGTAACGAATATGGTAAACTTAAGTTTCATAAATATGACTTTGCATCATAAGTATGAAAGAGGAAAATTGAAGAAGACACAAAAAAACCAAAAATTAATGCAGGCACCTACCACTAAATTCAAATTTAAAATAAACTGTGAGCACTGGCAGCAATTTGTAGCAAGGTTTTCCTTTTACAACTCAAAGTCATTATGGGACTATTTGTCAGGAAAAAAATCTCACAGGCTATTCTAAATGTCATTATCTAGAATTCTTGGCACCCTCAGGAGACCAGGATCTTCTGGAACTCATTTTCTCAATTGCCTGGAAACATGGCCGCAACAAATCCCTATTGTTTGACTGCAAAAGTGTTTTTCCCTTTGCAAAACAATATATCTTGCCTAGCAAATATCAATCTAGTTTTGTAGATATTTCTTCAAATAGAGATCTTCCAAAAATGTAAACTTATCCCGAAATGGCCCACTTCATGATTTTCCGCGAAACATAATACCACAATGATATCATTTTATTGCAAGACAGACTTCTCCCCCACCAGAACTAAATGCGTTGCCTAGCAAATATCAACCTGGTCTCTGAGAGATCATGACACCTTCTCTAGACCAAGATCTTTTGATGTCTGGCCTAGCAAAATACTTCACAAACTAATTTGTACTGATTCTGTTTCCAATTGAAAAATAATCGGGAAGTATGCGTAAGTAAATATATCACTTGGGAGAGCTACCATAATACAGTTAACTTCCTATTATATGGAAATACCAACTGACCACGCAAGTGAAGACAATTATGGCAGCTCCATATTGGACGACATTTATCAGATTTTGGTGAAAATACTTATATTAAATGGGATTGCTACTTACTTAAAGCTTGTGCGGCTGTCATTCTTTTCCTATGATCTTTATTTAGAAGTCTCCTAACAAAGTCTTTAGCTTCAGGTGATACTGCAGGCCAAGGAGGATCATCAAAGTTTGGGTCTGCTCTTAGTACAGCACGGAATATTCCAGACTCTGTGCGAGCCCAGAAAGGCCTACTTCCACATAATAAGATGTACATTATAACGCCGATACTCCAAATATCTGCTTCCATACTATATGATCTATGAAGAACTTCAGGAGCAACATAGTATGCACTGCCTACAATGTCATTTAATCTTTCATCTGCATGAAGGAGTAAAGATTTAAATCAGCTCACATCAACACTAAGCAATTAGTTGTTCAACAAGAGGCAAGCATTTCAAAAGCAACAGCAGCGCTGCATACAGAAAAAATAAAAGCATTGAACTGATTCTTAAACAATAAGAACTGCACAAATCTTTGCGCAAGCAGTTGAAGCAGAAGTTTTTAAAAGGGGCTTCACACTCCGGTAGGGTATTACTCTTGTTAGCATATAAAAGTCTAATATTCATCTCATAGGCGTAAATAGTTAGATACCAGGTTTAATGAAATCTGAAAGACCAAAGTCAATAAGTTTCATAGGAGCCCCTTCCTCTCTTGTGGTGAAAAGAAAATTCTGTTATGTGGAAGACAAATCCACTCATTAGTAATAATCACAAGGAACAACTCAATGACATTATAATGTACAAATAGTCGAAACAATAGAATAAAAAACAGGTCACTGCCTGAGTATTGAAAACAAATCAAGTAACAAAAAAAAATAAACAAAATATGCACCTCTGGTTTTAAGTCACGGTGTACGACACCCTGAAGGTGACAAAAGGCAACAACACTTAAGATTTGTACAACGATAGACTTTGCATCATCTTCTGCATATCGTCCCCCTCTACATAAATGATGAAACAGAAGTGGTTAGGACATACAGAATCAAGCAACTTTCTTTTTCCTTAGCATTTATTTGTTTACTCATGACACTTAAAATTGCAATAGCAAATACCTAGATAATATTCTATCCAGTAGTTCTCCCCCTTCGCACAATCTGATATGGAAACAAACTGTGAAGACTTAGCATCCATGAATGTGCAGTTCAGCACACATCTCATACCGTGACAAACTTAAAAGCAAAAGTAACGTTAATAGATATTAAAAGAACATACTCCATTACTATGTAGACGTTATTTGCATCCTCGCATGCATCATAAAATTTAACAAGATTCTTGTGACCAGACAAAGCTTTTAATATTTTTACTTCTCTACGAACATCTTCAATGGATATCGGTGTTGTCATCTGCCAAAATAACCTTATATTAAAAAAATCACATAACAAAGGATAACTCATAAATATCATGGATTTAACAAGGAAATTAAGGTAAAAACATAAATTTTTATCCTAAAATATAAGCATTAAATAATTTGATTATAGAAAATGAGAGGCACATCACAGTTACGAATATATATAGTTTAAAAAATGAACTTCACTTGATTCCAACGAAGGGCACATACCAAAGAGAAGTAACACCAAAAAACACAGTTCATTCTTGGTATATTAAATTCAAACTTTATTCTTAAAAAAATTAGTGGAAAACACGTTTTTTGCAGGATGATTAAATAAAACCATCATTAAATTGTTCAAAATCCACCACAAATAAAGTGTACAATAGCTGCGTCTCATCTAAATGCAAGACACATCTAAAAGTCGTCACAGCCATGGACAATAAGACTTCATAGATACAAACAAAGACAATTTCTTTACAACCATAGTTAAGCATGTAATCATGTTACATTAAGCATCTAGAGAAGTCAGGACATTTTCGCAAATGCTTTTTACCCGTAGACACCATCCCTATCATCCCATCATTGTCACCATCTACCAAATCCCAAATGGGGCTGTGGATATCGAAGCTTAACAAATGTAAAAGTCGCAAGTTCAACCAGAAATGAAATTTTAAATTGGACACTCTGTAGTTCAAGTGCATAAAATGCATCCTCCTAGATTCCTTTTCAGCAGTAAGCCATCGCCTACCAACAACCACAGTAAGAATACCATAGTTAATCTCATCCATACCCTACCACAATGTCTTCCCAAACGTTTTGCATTAGTTATGCACCAAATTCTGCTTTTCCTTCTAAATTCAATCATTCTCATCCACACATTAATTTCTACAACCCTACTACTTCAAACAGCACATTTGATAATAGCTCATGAAAATACAAACAGCACAAAAGCTGCATATTTATCATTGCCAAGCCTCACAGGCTTGGCTACTCTTATATATTTTCCATTGATCAGTACTACCATGCAGCTGTAATTTTACCGTAAGCATCGGTTCCCGATGACTTCCAATAAATATGGTAAAAAAGAGTGAACACATTTCTTTCTTTCTATAACCGTAAAATCCAGAGCAGCACAGCTGAGTATTTATCCTAGTTCAATACGAGTGTCAATATAATCTATGCCTTTGACGCAGTTGTTTCCCAAATAAACTAAGCTCAATTTGAGCTCAAATCAAGATCAAGAAGTGAAACAACATAATCTAAGCTCAATCTGGCCATATCAATCTCAAATACACTAAAAGTGAAAATTTCAAAAACTACACATCCCCTTTTCTACATGGTTCTGATCCAAATCGCATTCACTTTCCAGTTCTACAACGGAGTCTAGCATCGAACACCAGTAAAGACATCAACTTTGAGGAAACAAAATAGAAACCCGCAATTCACAGCGATGGAAAACAGCCCACCTTGTCTTTGGAGATGATCTTGACGGCGACCTGCTGCCCCTTGATCTCCCCCTTCTTGGCCCGGGCGGAGCAGGTGTGACCGAAATGCCCCCTCCCCACCTCCCTCCCGAGCTCGTACTTGGCCCCGAAGTTCTCGCCGTACCCGAACCGCTTGTCGAGAGGCGTCCGCTCCGCCGCCTCCGCCTCCCCATCCTCCGGGATCGGCCCCTCCTTGGGCGGCTGCTGCTGCCGCCACCGCCGCTTCAGCATCGAGATGTGCTTCGCCGGGGACGGCGGCGGGAAGGGCCGCCGGAAGAACCGCCGCCCCGGCGTCGACCTTGCCGGCGAAGGCGCGATCCCGGGTGGCAGCGGGCTCCGCCACGGGCTGCTCGGGTACGACGGGGTCTGCCCCGGCGTCCCCCTCCCCCCCGGCGCCGCTGCCCCGTTGTTCGCCGTAGGCGTCCGGGCCGGACAAGCCGCCGCCGTCTTCGGCGATCCGCCGTCGCCATCGCCGGCGACGGGGACGTGCTTGCCGTAGCACTGGCCCATTGGCGAGGAAGCCGGTGGATTCGTCGGAAAATGGGAAGAGACGACCGACTGCACGCACCCTCCCCAAATTCTTTATTTGCCCCAACGCTCAAAATCGCGTGGATTATACAAATCCGTTTATTGTTCTACGTTATTATGACGTGGATAATATTACCCGTTGATTTTCTGCCCCGTTGGCAAATCCCAACGGTGCATGATTGGTAACGTGAAGTCGTCCGGAGAGTGACGCGTGTGATTGAAAGGTCTAGTTTTGGAAACGGAAAAAGGGAGGTGATTTTACGAAAATGGGTTCCCCTGCTCTTCACTCAGAGTTGAGGTGGGCCCACCTGGTATTTGGTAGCGGGTCGGTCGGGCGGTTTCTTTATATAAACGCTGATTTGATAGCTGGACCGAGTTTGATGTGGCTTCATCTTCCGCACCGAGTTTTAAAACTCGCTCTTGTTAAAATAAAAAATAAAAAAAATATCGTGAGCCGACTCTTCCAACTATGTTGTAAAAGTTATTAAAATAATTATTTTCAAAAAAATATAATTACATTTATATTTTTAAGTAATATAAATTATATATTTATTAACTTTAAATATCAAAAGAATAATATATACTAATTTTGTATATTTTTTATTTACACAATTAAAAAATTAAAATAAATAACTCCAAATTAACTCCTCACTCTATCTTAGGCTGAATCGATTTCAAATTTTGAGTCTTTAAACTATAGTTTGACTCGCATAAACAAACACAGATTGTGCTTATTTGAACAATTCAATTTAAATTAATTTTTTAAAAGATATATTATTGGAGTTTTTATTAATAAAAATTCAAGTAAAGTAATGTAAATGAAAAAATTGGAGCCCAGTAAAAGTAATGCACATACTAGTTCATACCTACTCGACTACTCTAAACTTGGTATTTTTATGATGACTTATGTGTAACCTTTTATTTGGATTTTTATTGGTAAAAGTCCAACCGTGGCCTACTGTAAATAAACAAACACCGGTTCATGCTTGCTAGAGCCGACCATGAGTCAATACTTCGTGTTTTTATTATACGATGTTATAAGCTTTTAGTTTGATCCCTGCAAGTAAAAATTAACTAATTATATCATCAATGTCAAGAAGTGTGAAGTTCTATGAATGAGTTCGGGTGTGATATGAAATAGATTTGTTATATCCATATTTGAATCCAAATATCCAGACCCAATATGATTTAAATTTAAAGATCACATCTATTTCATTTATCATATCTTTATTTGATCTAAATTTAATGAGCACAAATTTAATATGTATACAACCTGATTAAATAAAATAATATAAATTATATACATTTTAATATAAAAAATATAAAATAAATAATAAATATTATTTTTAATATTTTAAATATAAATTTATAAATATCACCTATTCAAATTAAATACTAATTGGATCACTCCAAACTCGTATTTAATCCAAGACAAAATGAGATCTCGAACTACACATTGGGGTAATTATTGAGGTATGAGAAGTTCGCGTTCGATGGATAATGTTTGTAACGAGGCGTGATTGAAACTTTTATGGTGAAAAGCATGACCATTGTCATCTAGATAATTTTTTTAATACATTTATAATCTTTATGAGCCATAAAAAGATCCAATCTACATCATATCATATGGTTAGTTGCTCAATGTGACATGAAGTGACGGTTATTAATGTATAATTTTTAGAAGTATTTTAATTTTATTTTAATAAAATTTAAATTTTATTTTACTCTCTCTCCAAATCTACATAAAAACTTATTTATCATATTAATAACAATGAGATCGAGAGCTACCCCTTATTAAAATGTCTTATATACATGCACTACAACTTACATAGTTTATATTATCTATAACTTCTATTTGTACCAATTTAATAGATCTTATTATTCAAAACATGGATAAATAAATATAAAAACCAATAATTAAGATACTTTTAGATCTTCAAATTAATTTAATATTTTTAACATATTTTATTTTAGTTATCAAATTAATTTTAATAAAAATTAATTTCTAACTATATTTAAATTAGTACCTTTTAAAAAAAATCTAAAATATGCGTTTCATTAATGTATTATGTTTTCGGTGTGAATAAACTTCACAACTCAAAAGCCGCTAAAAATTATTCAAATTAAAATATAGCCGATAATTCACGTTAATTTTTTCCATATAAAAATTGGATTAAGAAATATTAAATGAGAGTCGTATCTGCGCTTGTGGGCCCAATGAGTACGATCCTTGGGCCCCCCCTTCCTCCTGAGTCGCGTGCTCCACGGTGCATGATCATCCGAGGGCGGTTCAGAAGGCATACATGGAGCGGCGTGACCAAAACATTCTCTAGGAAGGGTGAAAGGGGAAAGCTTGTTTGTGGGGAATTCACTTTATGATTGTTTATTTTTGGCGTTTCAACGGCTTTTGGTTTTATTAAGTGTCACGGGAAGTTGACTTTTGTCGCGATAAAATGAGTATCCACGAACGAGGTATATATATACACACAGGGGGAGTTTATATGCTCAAATAAGTTATCTGTGCTCAAATTTAATTTTATTTGTTAGATTATGATCTAACTATTGTAATTTATTTTCCCTTCCCCCTCCCTCTTCCTCTCCTCTCCTGGCCTTCTCTCTCGGTGTGCCATACGATCGATCGGTGACCTTCACTGGCCTCTTACCGCCCCAGGACGAGCTCCACCATGGCCCCCCACCCGTCGCAGGGATTCCCTCCCTACCCCCACCCCAGGATGAGCACCGTAGTGGCCCCTGCCCCCCGCCCTATTTCCCTCACCCCCCGCTACCTGTGTTGCCCCCAACCCGCGCCGGCACCCTAAGGCACCGCATTTCCCCCACCCAGGTGGGGGGGAGCAGCTGCCACAGGGG
>JAVDBV010069300.1:0-22200 GCA_032619315.1 Piper longum
AATTAAGAAAAAAAATAAAGTTTATTAAGTGTGTATTATATGGCTTTACAATTTTACAAAATAATGGATGAATTTTATTTATTCATTCAGAAAATGTATTCAGACAAGTAGATAGATAAATATATACATAAGTAGATGTTATTACTGTAATCAATTATTATTATTATTATTTTCCTAAGTTGATATTAGAGAACTTGATCATATGATTCTAACCTAAAAAATAAAAATTATCATTCGGCCACTCCCAATAGAAGCTTTTAATAGATTACCCCGTCCCGATTGAAAGGAGAATCAAAATGGGCTTGAAGTGGACCGTGCGTGCAAACCAAGGGCCCAATTATGGCCGGGAACCAATAGCCGCTAGGGTTTTGAGCTGCCAATCCTCGCCTTCTTCGTCTTCCTTCGGCGCCACGCTCTCGATCTTCTCCCTATTCCCTGCTCGAAAATGGTATAATCATCCTTCGATCCACGCCTATACTACTTCAATTTTTCGTTATTGATCCTTGTTTTATTTTATGTTTTTGTGTGGGTAGTGTAGAGTTTGTTGTGCTTGATTTATGTTTGGTTTGATTGTTGCTCTGACGATGGTGTGGGTTGATTGGTGCAGCCTTCGCACAAGACATTCATCATTAAGAAGAAACTGGCGAAGAAGATGAGGCAGAATCGGCCTATCCCTCACTGGATTCGTATGCGTACCGATAACACTATCAGGTCCTCTTTCTTTCGTACTTTTCTTTCTTTCTTTCTTTTTGATGTCTTTGCATCGGTTCTTATTTTATAGCGTAATTTATTTGATTGTATAGGGTTCGTGCTGAGTAATTTAAGTTATGATTTGTGTGTAGAAATGTACGCTCTTGTATCAGCTTAAATGTGAAAGTAATTGGGCTGTGGTATAAAATTCATGTTGGTGAACCAGCTTAGCTAGGATAAAGGGTTAGATAATGAACGTTTTGATTTGTTATTTGTGGAAATAGATGTACTTCGTATATTGCCAAAGTGGTGGAACAGTGGTCTGTTGTTTAGGGTTTAGGGCAGCGTGTATGTTCTTTTTTATCTAAATTTAGCTATGTTGTTGTTTGCAGGTACAATGCCAAGCGCCGACATTGGCGGAGGACAAAGCTTGGGTTCTGAGTTTGGCACCACTTGTGTGCTATACGATGGGCCAGAAATTCAGAATTTCGAGTTTGGGAGGGCTGTCTTGGTTTTCATTTTGGCTTTACTGCTGGACTTGCTAGCTTATTTAGTGTTGTTTTGTTTGGGGATGAACTATTTGCATGCTATAATGTTTTAAGTTGTGCCTTTTTAAGCAAAACCAGCCGATTTATGTTGAATTTTTAGGCAAACATGTATTTTCATGATAAACTTGCTGTTTATGACATTCTGATGGAAATGACATGCTTTTAAATAGGCATTTAGGATTAGATAATGTGTTCTGCAGAATTTATTTCTCATGTCAGGTGATTTATGAAAATGCGGAGTCTATATGATTTTTTTTCATTATCAAGTCGTAAGACTTATAGCTCTAATGTGGTAGTAGCTTGCCTTTTTGTGGTAGTAGTTTTTGTTATCACAGAAGTGTTTTTCTGTGTGACAAAAATGGATGACCCTATTGGTACATTTTGAGAAGAGTGTTTTCCTGGAGTTGAGATTCTACCTAATCCCCAAGTTGATGAACTCTTTCAGTGTCCAGACTTAAACTATTCACTTTGATTATAAGTGATTGAATAAAACTTTAGCCATTTGTTATCAGCTTTAAATAAGTAATATTGTGTAGTGTACGTATTAATAGTAGTAGTTGTTTGTTCCTTACTAAGTTCTATAGGTTGGCTTCACTAATAATTGCTGTTTGCCCTGTGGTCGTTACAAATGCTCGTCTATTTGCCATGTTATTTAGCATTATAAGGGACAGTGAACTCCCTGCCTATGAATACTACATCGACCATTCTAGAGATCACAAGTTTTTAATTTTACTGTTCTGAAAGTTGCAATTAGCTTTTTCTTTTGACTTTCAACATTGTAATGAAACGTTTTAGAGACGATGCGGATGTCAGGATCTGGTTTTGTTATATTATTTGCTATCAATGAAAGTTGTAAATCTGAAAGGAAGACTTTTTGTTGGGAGAGGTATGTACGAGTCTGGATGAGCAAGGGTTGAGACAATTTCAGCAGTCTAGTATAAATTGTGATTAGCTGCCTGTGTCCCGGGTTATTATTATTAAACTGGAAATGGTGTAATGTGTGAAGTTTGTCATCGACAGGAAGTTTTATTTTTTAGGAACAAAGTTAATAGGTTTGAGTCATTTCTGAGTAATATAAACTTGTATAGGCTTCTTTATTATATTATTTGATTATGAAATATGAGTCTTGGCAGAAAATTCCAGTTGTCAGATTTTTTGAGTAAAAAGCTACAACTTATCCTATCAACTCCTTACATTGATTTAATACATGCCGCTAAGATCTCAAGCAAATTAACAGCTTTACGGATCAAAGAAAATAAAGACCGCCAGAATGGACATTATTGTCTGCCCGGTTATAGTGCTCAATTTAGTTTTTTTGTTTTTGTTGCATTTTTATATATATTTTTAGTTTTTGTTTTCACCTACTTTTGAATTAAAATGTTCTATTCCAGGAGCGGGTTGGATGTCCTTAGGAAAGGTCGCTTCTTTTTTGTACTTGATATAATTACATAAATCATCATTACTTTGTTTTATGTAACTCGTGCTGTGAAATTGAGGTCTAAAGGAATGTGGATTTTAGGTTATATGTATACGATATAACTATATAATTAATAGAAAATAATTGAGACATAATTTTTTTTATGTATGTCTAATTTGTTATCCTGGTTTAACATGGTTGAACAGACTGTTTAGTACATAAAAATTCCGCCGCCGATGACAAGTGATGGTTGGTAAGGCAATTTGAACTTGTAAAATGTCCATAAAGCTGTAGGTAAGTCACTGGGTGTTACTCAATGTGATCAGTGATCTCGCTTGATGGGATTGAAACGAGCAAAGGGCAAGTCATTCTGAGGGGATGCTATTACTGTTCTTCAACGGAACGACAATTTCCGAACTTGATGCTATGTGCTATGGATTTTATATTATATATTCGTTCACACGTTATTTCACTCCAGGAATTTATATGGTTATTTCACTCCAGGAATTTATATGGTCAGCCTTTACTCATCTCACATTATAATTCTGCCCCCATTATTGTCAACGATTATGAAATATTGGTTGACCTCTTCGAAAAGTTTGTCGTGCTATGCATTTATAAAGTGCTGCAGATATTGATTAGGTTCAATTATTTGGATTCAAATGTCATCTCTGAGCTTATAGGTGGGTTGAGCACCGGCCGTTATTTTGATGGTCTGCCCTTTTAAAATACTGTAACCGATTAGGGTCTATGCGACTCCAGTGTAACCAAAAGAGTGAAGCCATTTTCTAGTGTCATCCACACTTTTTAATCCTCTTTATTAGGATTGTGAACCACCAGTCATTGAGAAATGAATATCTTTACGACTACTGTGTCTACTCTGCAATGGCTGGCTGAGCTCTGATTTGTTGCACAATAATAACTGTAAACACTACGAAGTTGGCTCTTGACGTCCCAACCTTTTGTATCTTAGATAATGCCACCGCCCTACTATTGGCATCTAAAGTCATTGCCGACCAATATGATAGGACTTTGTGAATGTTTTCCTCCTCAAATGTCTCTTTAGACGTGCATACTGCTTTATAAATCGTTACTGATCAATGAATAGCCGCCCATATGGATGGACTTAAACAAGTATCTTGGTAATTGCAGCCTACTTCTCACTTGGAGTCAGTCTATGCTTATTCAATAATGAGATGGATAGAGATGACTAGTTCAGACTTCACACCAATTCAGAAGTAGACATAAATCAGCCTCGAAGAAAAAGGACATTCGTTCTTAACCCATCTGCTCTTTATTCTTCCCACAATCTCCACCGGACCACCTCCAATTGCGTATGTATTTATGGTCCCATCAGCTTGATAACTTCCACCACAAAACATGCAGGATAAGAAAATTTTATCCTAGCGTTTTCACCAAGCATAAAGCCCGAACTCCAATCAACATTTCCCGATTCCTTCCCAACAAAAGTGAAGAAAGAGGCAAGAAGAAAAGGCTGCTTTTGAGCTAGTGGTGGACACTCTTGAAATTGTAACTTTGGATGGCCGGGCACTTCTTGGAAGGATTCGGTCCCGCATGGGCTTGTAAAATGGGTGGAGACCTATGTATGAATGAAAAGGTTACATATCACATGGTTGTAAACCTACACCATTGAAGCTGCCTTATACCTCTTGAGATAAGGGTCTTTAGGCTTTTTTGTTTGGGAACCACCTTGTGACGTGCCCATACGAGCGCTTGAAATCTATGGAGCTTCTCTCATGATATATATCAAAGGCATCAAAATATACAATTTCCGACCACCGGATGCTCTTGGTTTGCCATTATGAGAGCAGTTGGGTGAAGATATTAGAACTGTTTCCATGTGAATCCAATCTCCACCTAATATATACAAAGTTACGGAGGAAATCAATCAACTCCTTACCTAATTTCTCGGATTTTTTATCTGGGTGTCTTAAGTGTTTTGTAAGACTGTCAGTTCTGTTCATTGGCATTTGGGAGAACAGTGTTATATTACTCATTTATGCAATATAGAAATATTTTGCAGCTCACTATGCAGCCAAAGCCGGCATGCCCATGCCAAAATAATTTTTCAGAAAGCAAGTGGAGTATAAGTTTGAAAGCACTATGATGTGAGAAGGCATATTTGTTGAGAGTTCTCCATCCCACTTGACAAAGAATGGACCAAAAAGGATCGTAAGAGGGGACCCAATTGAATTAAATTTATTGGGGGTGTGGGGTGTGTTAGGCAAAGGAACATGATCCATGGACTGCTGATCAGCCACTAGCACAAGTGTTCCAGCAGTGACCTCCACTTGCAAGATTCTAAGCATAAAATTGCTGACAACTCTCCATTCTTTCTACACAAAAGGACCAAAATATAAAACTCCATACAATTTCAACCTATTTTTTGCCTGGTAGTTGAAGAAGAAAGCCTTGTCGTCAAAGAAGATGACTCACCTCTTTCATCAATGAGCATTGACTGGTACAGATTCCAACCTAGCTAGTACGGACCTGTACTTTGTGGATTGTGTGGTGCTTGATGATTTTAGACTGCCCATTATCTAGAAACAACTTTCAATAATCTCAACTCTGCCCAGAAAGACAAAGCTACAAGTCCAAAAGAGGGGATCAAGGGTCTGTCTTCCTTTATCTTCTATGTAAAATAAGCCAATATTCGCATCTCAATGAAATTTGAGGACCAAGCAAGGATTTGTGTGTTAAACTATGACAGAAATGGCACACTAATTAGTGGCACTTGTTATAAAATACCATGATGAGGCATATAGGTGCTGTTCACTAACTGATGAAAGCAGCTCTTTTCATCTTTTCCCTGTACGTAAATTGTATGGATTCTACTTTGAAGAAAAAAAATGGTATGGATTCTACTTGTCTCCCAACATTCTAGTTTAATCTGATCAAGAGATGGCTAGCACGCCTAATCAAAGGTGTAATGTTCTTTTGGACAAAGATAAAGGTTGACGCTTTTTATATATGCCACTCAAAAGTTTCCAAGCAAAGAATACAATACTATGTAATCAGATATGTAATTACTTATAAGAATGAGTCCAACACCAGCATTTTAGAGTCATATATCTGTAAGAGAAGGCCTTGTCAGAGAGATGTAATTTCATACCGATTATGAAGGCTGCGCATCTTTCATTATATTCACACAAATTTCCCATTACAAGGCAAATGTTAGATTAATATTTCTTTTCGAAAAATGATGTATGAAACTTTACTCACATCAACTACCACATATATATTATTCAATTTGTATAACAGTGACCCAGTTACCCAGAAAACGATTCTTTAGGATGAGCGATTGCACCTAATCGAAGAATATGTTAAATTCTTTGTCGCTTAAAAAAGACAAAGAGGCATCAAGTGCTATGGCAATATTTTAATCTAATTTCTTCAATGTCGCCTTCCTAATTGTCCAAAGGGCACGGCATCATCTAACTGTTAGCCAAGGATTCAACACATTGCAACAGTTGACGGCGTGGATGGTTACATCGGATTTTCATGCGATGTCAAGTCTTTGGACTCTTCTGTTTTTAATGCTCTCCAGCTGTCACTGCCGGATTTGTGGGTGATAGACTCATGCACAGTTCAATCTGGTTTTTTAGTCTTGGGCTGCATTAATTTTAGATGATTGATAATTAGTATTTTCCAAGTGTTCCAATCACTATCCAATCATCATCGTTAATATTATCATCTTCTCATTCATCCTGATTTCGGATGGGGACATTCATGTAACTTCACTTAATCATAAATCATATTAAAGTTCAAATTATAAAACACTAGTTTTTTAACTTCTCCTTTGTTTTTTATTATGTTTTATGTAATTGCATACCAAACCTCTCCATAACGTACATAGGTCTATGATTTTAGCGCACTGCACCGGCTTGCCCCGAATTAAACCACGCCCAAGCCTTCACGTTTGCTCTAGGCTGTTAGACTTTTGAAAGACACTAATCTATTATAGATATATTCAATTTACATCTAATAAAATTTAAAAAAATATTTGGATGCGATAAGAGTTTAAGAGGATCCGATCAAAGTGCGATAAGAATAAGTTGTACTTTATGAAATATATATATATATATATATATATATATATATATAATATTGATATATACAAGTAATTTTTGTTTTCTTTTATTTTTTATTGAATAGTAGTTGGCATTATATAAAACGGAGGATGAAATATGAGCCAGACCTGCCATATTTCAAACTAATGAAAGGGGTGCCCTTCCACTGGTACGGTTCTTTCTTCTTCTTTTTCCTTTCCCTCCATGAGAAACAATAATGGGAACAGATTACCGAATTAAATATGGTCACAATCTGAAAAGTACAAATGTCTTGAACATGAAAGGAGAAAATACTACCAAAGATTTTGGCGTTTGACGACGTTGTAAACAAAGCATTAATTTCCGGAAGTCGCACATGTAGACCTCAGCAGTTCAGATTGATTACCATCATTTCTATGAAAATTTTCAGACCAGTCACCAATCCCCTTTTAGCAGCTATTAGAGAAGGTGATCAATCGTTTTTTGTGCAGGTATGGTACGTAATGGTGATGTTGCTCTGAGATTTGATTCTTCTTGTTTATATTACTTACCCCTTGCCATTTCCTACTACTGAAAAGCTGTTTGTAGTCATATGTTGTAATAATCAAAATTTCTAGGAAAAGAATCCTGAGCATGGTTCCAAACGTCTAAAACATTATATGCAGCTATTGTTGTTTTAATTTTTTTTATAAAGTATACAATTTCCTTTCTTTTTATTGCGAATATATTTATAGAGCAATTATATAACGTAACCGTAAGAGACGAAGAAGAAAGAAGAAGACCAAAAAGTGGATCATATTCAATTCAATGTTTAAGTACACCGTCAGCCGTAGAGTAAAGCACCCCAACAAGTTATATACACCCTCAAACATAAAAATAATACAGCCCTCAAACGTATAGTAAAAATGTACGTCTCTAACATAACAATCTCTCTCATAAACGTTCACATCCTTGGTGTTATTATTTTTTCCAAGCCACATCCTTGGTAGGACATGGATAAATTATGACTCTGATATTTGAAGATTTTTTTTTTTTTTGACAAAGCTAGACCCGCTTGCAGCACTCCCTCTTTGCCCTGTACTTCACCCCCTCCCCCCTTCCAATTTGTAGCGTAGCCCTGCAAGCGAGCTGCGTGCGTGCAGCCCGCGAGCGGGGAATCCGTCTTATTTTTTCTATTTAATAAATGCCATCAAAGCAACACTTGAAAATCCAATAACACAAAATTAGATGAATGATTGGGGCTGCAAATTGTGACCTTTCACTTGGAATGGTGGCCAGTTCTGTGGTCGGATTCAGAGTCTAGAGTCATACCTAGAACTTGAGAGCCTTAATTCAACTTTTTTGAAACCTCCAACGATTTTTATTTATTGCCCAATCACAAAAAACAGGAAAAAGCACCTCCTTTTTTTTCAGTTTCAACTGCAACCACACCCATGATGGAAGTCATATTTGATACACACACACACCATTGCAAACACCAGATTCATAAGGACCCTTTTTGCTCATTTTCTGATGAAAAAAATTAACTTACAGAAATCAAATTCTAAAGGGTGCCCACTAGAGTAAAAGTAGACGCAGGCATTTTGTATTTAACTTGTGAATTATATATGTCCACCAAGAACAACCAAAAGGACAATGGAAGGAAAAGACCGGCGAGATGACGATGAACATGAAACTAACAAGAAGTCTCTAGCCAGGAATGTAAAAGAAGTCTGTGGTCCTCTCTGGGTTTAAAACGTAAAACTAAAGACTCCATTAACACAGGAGTGCGATCTGTTCACATGCAACGTTATAACCTTCCAACCAAACTCTGGTTCACGGGCACTGACCCCTAGAATTTGGTATTGAATTAGGGTGCGTTAAATCAGCTGTTGACTTTGATCACTTGTACTTGCACATGTACAAGGGGACGGCGTGTATCTTTAATGCAGTTTGATTGATCTGATTTAGGAGTTAGCATCCGTCATTTATGCTCTGGCCTGGTCGATATCGACGGTGCTGGGAAGATCGAGTAATTTACAATTTTCTTAGAAGAGTATTGGCAGAACTCATAATATATTGTAGAGCCTTTACCCCCGCCATAACTGTAAAGCTGTACGGCTCAATCAACTAGTAATCAACTACAAATAAATCACCCACTTGTTAAACATCGATGTGATAGTTTTATTATTTTAAAAATAAATAAGTATTTTTATATTTATTTTTTTAAGATATTCATTGGGTTTTACCGTCAACATTGCCAGTAAAATCTTCCACCTAATTATTTATTTCATTAATAATACTCCACTTGCACCTGCCTCCACAGCAATTGTCAGCAATTGTCAATTTTATTAATAATACTCCTGTGAAGGGGGTGTAATTGTCAGCTAGGGCAGAATTCCAATGAAGCAATCTAAAAGAAAAAAGCCAACCTCTTTTGCCCCCAAAGTTCTATTCTGAAACTTGGAAAAAAAGAAGATTGTATTCACCATCTTGTAATAATTCAAATTAGCCTGGATACGAATATTACATGATAGGTGACAGATAAAATTAGTCAGGATGCCACCGTTTGACATCCTCATCTATAATGTCAAAGTCTATGATCAGCTGACTCTGGTGCAGGCGAAACACCACATTGCCACTAAGATTATTCAAATTCACATAAAAGCGTACAATTCATGCCATAGTTACCTTATGAATTAGAGTAAATGACCATCTCAATTATACTATATTTGTTTATTGTAAGCTTATTCATATAGCTAATAATGAATCTTATTCTTCGGTCGTGTTTCTGTAATGGTCGCCCTGTAATTGCTCATGACATGTGGGTTTGGTCATGTAAATGCACTATATTTGGGCACACATGGAGAAAATGCAGCCAAATCTCAATTTGGAACGTGGGTTCCATCCGGCACTAATGGGGGTACAAAGAAACTGAAATATGATAATAAAATAGGTTTTGTTCCTGAATTGTTTTGGAGCACAATAATATGTTTGTAATCAACATCGTCGTGACAATATACTTCCACCCAAAATTCTCTTGTCAACAATCAAATCATATCTAAGGTTTTCTACCAAAACAAACCTTGTCAAGTATGGGCACGGGCAGGTTTTACCTGACTAGAACTCGGCTCATTTCATAAATTAATTGAATTTCGAGTTATATATTTTCGAGTCAGAGTTATTTTAATTTGAATTCAAGTCAAACATTAATTTTGTTCGAGTTTCGTCACCATATGTTTAAAGATGTAGTTTATTTTCTATATGTAGTATTTTTATTTTTATTTTTTTGTAAAAATATAAATGATATTCTTCGTAATTGATAGTTATATAATAATGAATAGATTGTTTTGAGTTTATTATTTTTATAACAATTAATATTTTTAATATTATATTATCCATGTATTGTTAAAAAAGATTTACTAAACGTTTATATTAGACATCAAATCGACTCTAAGTGAGTTTGAAGTCAAATTGAATTTTTTGAGTTGAATTGAGTCGAATTTGATGTTACTTGAAACCAACTCTAAATGGAGTCGATTTTTTTAAAATCGACTTTCTAATCAAGCATAAAATTAATCGAGTTTGAGTCGAGTCGCAAAAATTCGTACGCTGACTTAACTCGTGCCCTGCCCTACACAAAGTCTACTATTCTTCTTCCATTACATATCTAAATCCGTCAACCTAAAGATCCGAAACGCCCACTAAACATCACCAAATTACTTACCAAAGGAATAAAAATAAAAATAAAAAAACTTTAATCACCTGTTTGAAGACCAATCCAAACAGGTGAGATGTTTGACTTGTGTACATCAGGCAAAATTAGACTAAATTATGAAAATAAATCAATGGATCACCCTTGCTAATTGTCCCATTTTGTTGTGATTTATAATACTGAGAGGGATTGAAAGGTTGAGCAGCTTATGGAGGATCTGACGGCCATCAATGGCCGCTTACCCAACCTCTCTAATATTGCAAGGTAAAAATAAAACAAGGTAGCTAAAACCGGCTTCTAAGAGAAACTGTTAAACTACTTTCTCCCACGTAACTGTTGAACTACTTAAATATGGTAAAACCAAAGTTTAATATGATATACTATAGCTACTTGTTATTATCGAATAAATAGTATTCTCCAATGTGAACGAAGGTGCGTAGAGTGTGATCAAATGATATCCAAATGAGGCACATATAGCTGATTGGAGCCAATTTTGCCTTGTTCTTAATCATTCTTATAGTTTAGTTGATCACAACTTTGAAAGAAAAAAAATAAAAGCATAATGCAATAAAGGCGATTATTCACTTTTTCATGAACTTTAAAAATCAAGGCTCTAAACCAAGCAATCAAAATGCAAATATAAGTAGTAATATTTTATGAAACTAGTGTTGACCTTTGTAAGAAAGCTACTTTTAGATGTAATGACATTTTGTTTATCATTAAGTCTTAATTTATGACCATTATATACGTAATCAAACTGGTCAGTACTTACTATAGGAAAAACATTATGAGAAGATTCCTAAGCTGCATTCTTCGAATAGTAGAAAAAAATATTAAGCTAGCAACCACGTAATATTTGGGACGTTGACGACGGATATGCCCCCAAATAATTGGGCTTAGAGTCGAGGCGACCCTAGGGGAAGGGACCCACAGCCAAAAGTCAAAATCCTCCGAATTCTTAATTTACCAAAATACCCTCATCAGGCTCGGCCCCCTAGCTTCCGAGCCTGGCGAACAGCCACGGGCGATCTGGCCCGGGCTTTCCGTGCCTGGCCGGTGTGGGGCAAGCAGAGCTGCCAGGGCGTTAAGGGTATAAGCTTGGAAGAAGCAAAGGGGGATATTTTGGGAAAGAAAAAGAAAAAAAAAAGAAAACGGCACTGTTGAGGATGGACAAGCGGACGAGTTTATATACGGAAACGGACAATGGACAAGAACCACGGCGACGGTATTTATTTTGATCGCTCCCACAATTGGCTTCCACTTTCAAATGATAATAATGACTAGCCATAATTTTGGGAGATGCATAGATTTTTTTGAATATTTATTTTAAATATATTGTCGATATATATTAATTTATATTGAAAATTTTTATAACATGTATACATTTCTGTATTAATTTATTTATTATTTATTTTTAGTTATTTATATGAAGAGTAAATGTAATTTAACTTGAACTAGATGTCTTGACTTGGTTTAAGATTCTTACTTATTTTGAATAATTATTTATAAATACATATGGTAAATTAATTAAATTTTTTTACTATTTTTTACATGCCTATGACAATTTTTTTTACCAAATCTAGATAAATAATATACGCTACAATTACTTAAATATACAAAAATTAATACTATTATTCAAAATTATATTAATATTATCATAATAATTGTTAATTTATAATTAACAATAAACATATGGTTTAACATTATTTTTTTGGAATTAAAAATTTAATATATATTACACATAATTAATATATTCATAACAAGAATGACTGAATATCATATGATATTTTATTAATATTTTTTGAATGAGAAATGGCTATATCATAAAAAATACTTGAGTTTATGAAAAAAATGTACAATCTGAATAAATATTTAATTGTTACTTCCATATATAATAAGAAGAGGTAAAATTGTAATAATATATAAGGATATGTGAGAAATATATAATCTGTGAAAAGTGTTGTGGAGGCTATATTTAATAACAAATATCGTTTCTGTATATTAGAAGATTAAACAAATATAGATAACAGCCACAATCGAACAATAATAATAATGATTAAAAAAATCACTTATAATTTTGCATTTAAAATAATAATAGTTTAATTGAGTATAGTTTAATTGAAAATATTTTAAAGATGTTGTTATAAGTCATTCTAATGCTTTTATCAATGTCAAAACTTTATTATGAACTTTCTCCACCACTTTTGTCCATAAATTTTACATAAAAGGAGTTAATTGTGATTAAAAAATTCATTAATGTTGACACAAAATTTTAAAGATGCTGCTATAAGTCATTGTAATGATTTTGTCCATAAATTTTGTGTAAAAGGAGTTAATCATGGTTATAAAAATTATTAATATTGACACAAAATTTTAAAGATGTTGCAATAAGTCATTGCAAATAAATATGTACCAACTAGTTGTCTCATTAGCATTACATCAATCATTCCTATTATGGCAATATTTTGACAAAAAAAGTTCTTCATTCATTAAATAAGGTCATCATAATTTTTGAGATTGCAATTGTATACTTTAGTTTAGCTTGTTATAAACTCAAGTTTAAAAGAAATTTTTTGCCTTTGTGAGCTCTACTTAATCCAATTATAATCTTAGTATTTGACATAAAATATTATTTTGTAGCTATATGTAATTAATTTATTAGAAAAAACCTAATCAAAATAATTTTATTATAAGTTTGAATAAGAATAAAGGCCTTCAATACTATTATTTTTGCTTATACACAATATTATGAATAATCAATATAAGCTAACTTTTAAATCAAATTTTATATGTGTAAATTATACGTATTGATTATTACAAACTAATCAGCTTGAAGTGAAGACAAAAAAAACTGGATTTCAATTAAAATTCAATTTAATTTTTCAACAAATATTTCAAATCTTTTAAACAACAAGAAAAAATAACAGGTAATCAAACCAACTAAATGATAACATATCCTTCGTCATACCTAAAAGGTTTAATCTAAGACCAAACAAAACTGCCCAGAACATTAAGCTAATCTTAATTTACCAACTTGAACTTTCAATTGGTTCGTGTATTATTGAGTGCTTCAAACGCCAACGAGATTTACTAAATTGGGGCTAAACAAACTCAATCGGCTTGTCACGAACATTGGTAATAAAATCAGCAAGGGTGATGGACACGATCAAACAAACGGGCCAACCGTGCCCATCACCACCCCGCAAAGAATTGTACGAAAAAAGAACAGTGGAGGGTCCCGCTGGTAGGGCCTAGGCCTGTGAGGCCTGGAATATATAAGAATCGGAGTAGTGAGAGAGGGGTAAAGAGCGTCGTTGGAGGCGTACACTCCCCCGGCATTGTACACCTTCTCCCGCCTTTCTCGCCGCTTTCTTCGGCGCCGGCTAAGGCAGGTCTCCGGTGCCTGCCGCTCTTCCATTCCGGCTCTTGATTCTCGAAAATGGGTGGCGATAACGCCATCAGCCTCGAGGAGATCAAGAACGAGAACGTTGATTTGGTGAGCGGCTCCATTTTCTTTTTTGATTTTGGATTTTGGATTTTTTTTGTTGCAGGTCTTGTGCGTCTTGTTGATTTGTTCTGCTGTTTGTTGTTTGTTTTTTCTTGATCTGGTATGTGTGTGGGGGAGTTGTGCGGATTGAGAAGGCGGCTTTTGAGGATGTGCGGAGTGTTTGTTTTGAGCGTGTTGTTCAATATCTGGGTTGGGTTGCTTGTTTTGTGGATGTTCTTCTCGATCATTTTGTGCTTCTGCTTTCGTCGTCGTCGTCGTCGTCGTCGTTGTTGTTCTTTTCCTCTTTTTTTGATTTTGATTTTTTTGATTAATTTGTTGTTTGCTATACACTGTGCTATAGAATTTTAAGAGTAAAACCGATGGATAATATATATCGACTACGTCGTAAGATGAACGAAGCGTATGTTATTGTTTTTGGAAAAAAAAGAAAAAGTATTGATAAAAATGAAGCCTATAAATATATATATTAAAATATTATTATTATTTTTCGATCCGATTGATGGTTATATGCTGGAAAAACAATGACGACTCTATACACAAATGTTTGCTTTCTTTCCTTTTTTGAAAAGATTCAATTGGTTAGTTTTCTTTTTTTCTTTTAAACCCGCACTCTGTCGATTTTCAGCGATGCGGTCGAATTAACAGAGAATCATTTTATTTAGTTATCTTATTTCATTTATTTCGATTTTTGAGAGGCAGATCTGCTTCTCCCTTTTCCATTATAGACTCTCTCCTCTCACACCTTTGAAATCGTCTATGTAAATCTTTGTTTCGAATAATTGTTAATCACCTCATGTTTATCCAAGCAGTATCGTTGGATCATTGGTCGTGTTTATGCGCCTTCCTTTAGTGTTTTCTTCCTCGAAGTGTTCATTTTATTTATACACCGATTGATTGAGTGAATTAATGGAGCGTCTGTTTGTGGAATACTTCGACTCTGTGAGGCTCGCTTTTTTAATGTTTTGGTTGTAGACTTGTCGTTGTTGGTATCGAAATGGGCGCTATTGCGAGACTTTCGTAATTCGTGGTACTTGCTGCCGTGGTACTTTAGCCCTTCTCGTTTTCTGTTTTGCCGCCAGCGGCGAATAGATGCATTTTATATTAATGTGCATTTAATTAAACGTTTACCCAGACGTTGGTTGGCCCTGGTCACGGGCCATAAAAGAGGTTTTGAGTTAGGGAGCGGTTAGTGCGTTTGGGCGGCTAGGGTAAAAAAGTCGGCCTCTTTGGAAGCGAGGCCCATGGGATGGAGTCGGGAGACCCGTTTGCGTTGAATATGCGGAAGCACGCGTGGGTGGGAGCCGCGACTTGTCATGTTGTTGCACATGGATTGGTCCCATTTCTCGCATGTGACATGACCCCTTCGCTTCGATAGCATCTGCATTATAAACTGTAAATTACTTAATTTTATCTTAATCACTTAGCTTTGTTTTAGAAAAAAAGTTAATTCAGCTTTGGGAAAAAAATAAAATTACTTTCATAAAAAGTAAAAAATTAAAATAAAAATTGCTTTTTGTAAAGCGGATTTTTTAAATAAAATAAGTTTGAATATTTTGTCTTTTTTTGCTAAGTTGTGAAATATAAATTTCATTGAAATATGATAACAAATCTTTATGTAGCTAATGAAATAAATTGATTTAATTTTTTTTAGTAAGCAAGCCAGATAGTGTAAGGAAAATCTTTTATCTAAGACAGTGGCCTATTTAATTATATTATTATATTATTAATATTTAAAAAAAAGAAAACTGCGGGACCTTTTGGATCCCTGGTCGTAGATGCGAAAATTGGTGGGAAATTTTGAAAGAAAGCATTCAAAGTGTCGGGGGCTTGTATTTTGCGCAAAAACTAGCAATATCCGGAATTCGGGATTTTAATCTTGAATCTTCTACATCGGCCGCCATTGGCATTGATCGGCTAATTATCTAATAATATTACTGTGTGTGTAATTTTGCAGGAACGGATCCCCATCGAGGAAGTGTTTGAGCAGCTAAAATGTACCAAAGAGGGTCTTTCATCCGCAGAAGGAGCGCAGAGACTCGAGATTTTTGGTCCAAACAAGCTCGAGGAGAAAAAAGTACAATTTCGATCAATTAACCATTGTGTTTTACGTGTACTGTTGTCTCGTCCCACTCATCATTCATCATAAGTATGTTTGCAGGAAAGCAAATTTCTGAAGTTTCTTGGTTTTATGTGGAATCCATTGTCATGGGTGATGGAAGCGGCTGCCATCATGGCTATTGCTCTGGCAAACGGGGGCGGCAAGCCTCCTGATTGGCAGGACTTCGTCGGTATCGTCGTCTTGTTGGTTATCAACTCGACCATTAGTTTCATTGAAGAGAACAATGCCGGTAATGCAGCAGCTGCTCTCATGGCTAATCTTGCTCCCAAAACAAAGGTAATTAGATTACGAGCATTTAGTGGAATGTTGGCTTCTGTTTGAGGAGTTTCTTGTTCAGGTTTTGATAGAGTACTTACTGCTGTCAACTCAGGTTCTTCGAGATGGCAAGTGGTGTGAGGCGGAAGCTGCCATTCTCGTTCCTGGGGATATTATAAGTATCAAACTAGGAGACATTGTCCCAGCTGATGCCCGTCTGCTGGAGGGAGATCCTTTAAAAATTGATCAGTCGGCCCTGACTGGGGAATCAATTCCTGTTACCAAAAACCCGGGAGATGAGGTCTTCTCAGGGTCCACATGTAAGCAAGGTGAAATCGAGGCCGTTGTCATTGCAACTGGTGTTCACACTTTCTTCGGCAAGGCTGCCCATCTAGTGGACAGTACTAACCAAGTGGGTCATTTCCAGAAAGTCCTCACTGCCATTGGTAACTTCTGCATCTGTTCCATTGCCATTGGCATAGTTGTGGAGCTTATTGTGATGTATCCAATCCAACACCGCCAGTACAGGGACGGTATTGATAATCTGTTGGTGCTCTTGATCGGTGGTATTCCCATTGCTATGCCGACGGTGCTCTCCGTTACCATGGCTATTGGTTCACATAGACTGTCTCAGCAGGGTGCAATCACTAAGAGAATGACCGCTATTGAGGAGATGGCCGGCATGGATGTGTTGTGCAGTGATAAAACTGGAACTTTGACACTTAACAAACTGACGGTGGACAAGAATTTGATTGAAATATTTGGGAAAGGCATTGACAGAGATCATGTAGTCTTGTTGGCGGCCAGAGCGTCTAGGACAGAGAACCAAGATGCCATTGATGCAGCCATTGTTGGGATGCTTGCTGATCCAAAAGAGGTAGCAATTTTTTCCTTGCATGCATTATCTTATATTAGTTTTTGTGAACCGTGTTACTAAGAGTCAGATGCTTATACTTGTTGCCTTTATGGACACAGGCGAGGGCTGGCATTAGAGAGGTGCATTTTCTCCCGTTTAACCCTGTTGACAAAAGAACTGCTCTTACTTACATTGACGGCGATGGAAGCTGGCATCGTGCTAGTAAGGGTGCTCCTGAGCAGGTACGACTATTTGCGCATACAATTTTTTATACGAATGATTCACGCTGATACGATTGTAGTAGTTACTACTTTTGGATTTTTAAGCATCATATCTGGAAAAATTCGCACATCCTGTACTGATACAACTCTTTGCGTGCCTAGTTTTTTATCCAAACAGACTCACACAGATACATTATGTGCCTGTTACTCTGATTTTTAAGCATCATATCGAGATAAATTCGCATCATCCTGTATTGATAAGCTTTTTGCATCTGTACCAGATCATTACCCTATGCAATTGCAGAGAGGATGTTAGAAAGAAAGTCCATGCGGTGATTGACAAGTTTGCTGAACGTGGGCTTCGCTCCCTAGGTGTTGCCAGACAGGTTGCTTTTTATTTTGTTTAATTGGTGGTTGGGCTTTAAGTTGTGTGTTTAAGACTAACATTTAACAATTCATTTGGCAGCAAGTACCTGAAAGGAGTAAGGAGAGTGCTGGAGGACCATGGGAGTTTGTTGGCCTGTTGCCACTTTTTGATCCACCCAGACATGACAGTGCTGAAACCATCCGTAGAGCTCTCAATCTCGGTGTCAATGTGAAGATGATCACTGGTGATTATTTTAGAATTTCCTTTTTTATTGTTAACGATCAATATCTACTTGGCTACTAAATGCTCCTGTTCTATTTCTTATGTTAGGCGACCAACTTGCTATTGCAAAGGAAACAGGTCGAAGACTTGGAATGGGAACAAACATGTATCCTTCATCTTCACTACTTGGCCAAGACAAGGATGCATCTATTGCTTCCCTTCCTGTCGATGAGTTAATTGAGAAGGCTGACGGCTTTGCTGGAGTTTTCCCAGGTTCGGATTATCGGATTAACTCATGCATTTAGCTCATTTTTGTTGTGGAATACATGCTATGCTGTTGTGAATTTTGTGCTTAGTAATTTCTTCTTTAAAATAAATCAGAGCATAAGTATGAAATTGTGAGGAAATTGCAAGAGCGGAAACACATTTGTGGAATGACTGGAGATGGTGTTAATGATGCACCTGCATTGAAGAAGGCTGACATTGGTATTGCTGTTGCTGATGCAACTGACGCTGCCAGAGGTGCTTCTGACATTGTGCTTACTGAACCTGGCCTTAGCGTCATTATCAGCGCTGTGCTCACCAGTAGGGCAATATTCCAGAGGATGAAGAACTATACAGTATGAACTAGCATGCTTATTCTTTATTCAGTCTTTCATTTATTGTTATTATATCGGCTTTTGTCTGCTAATTTCTACAATTTTTACCCTTTGGCTTTGATTATTGACAGATATATGCTGTTTCAATAACTATCCGTATTGTGGTAAGTACTGAATTAGTGCTTCCTAATTAGCTGTTTAATTTTTCCTTGTTTTATTGTTGTTTAATGAATTTTTATTCTTTCCACAGCTTGGCTTTTTGCTTATTGCTCTAATCTGGCAATTCGACTTCTCACCATTCATGGTTTTGATCATAGCTATACTAAATGATGGTACGTTTCTTTTGAACTTGAGTAAAATGGAACAACGATGTAGTTATCATATCTCTGCGTATGACTAACGTAAACTGATGATTGCGAATATTCTGTTTTCTGTGATCAGGAACAATCATGACTATCTCTAAAGATAGAGTGAAGCCCTCTCCTACACCTGACAGTTGGAAACTTAAGGAAATCTTCACCACAGGAGTCATTCTTGGCAGTTACTTGGCTTTGATGACTGTGATTTTCTTCTGGGCTATGCACGATACTGATTTCTTCTCTGTAAGATTCTGCTGGATGATTTTTTTACAACAATAAACTTTCCATTTTATTTATGGTGAAAAAATTGTTGTAACTTTCCCTTGCCACATTCTCAAGTGTCCTTGCATTTTCATTTTTTTTATTGCAGGACAAATTTGGTGTGAGGTCACTAAGGGGCAGAGAGAGTGAAATGATGTCTGCTCTGTACCTTCAAGTGAGCATTGTGAGTCAGGCTCTCATTTTTGTAACACGATCTCGCAGCTGGTCTTACGTAGAACGGCCAGGACTCCTGTTGGTTAGCGCTTTTGTTGCTGCTCAATTGGTAAGTTTCTACTTATTTAATCTTCTGACTTGCACTAAATCTATTAAGCTTTCATATTGTCATTCTGCCTTGCACTAAATCTATTAAACTTCATAATGTCATTCTTACTTGTGTGGAACTAGGTTGCAACATTGATAGCTGTTTATGCTAACTGGGGATTCGCAAGAGTGAAGGGAACGGGCTGGGGCTGGGCCGGAGTTGTGTGGCTCTACAGTTTGGTGTTCTACGTCCCATTAGATCTTCTCAAGTTTGCAGTCCGTTATGTCCTGAGTGGAAAGGCGTGGGACAATCTTCTTGAAAGAAGGGTGAGCGGATTCTTCTTATGCGTGTGTTTGAGTATGCGGTATCTCTAACCCATTCTCATTCAGTCATCTCACCTTCTCTTCTGTATTTCCAATTTGGACAGATTGCCTTCACAACAAAGAAGGACTACGGACGAGAGGAAAGAGAGGCTCAATGGGCACTTGCACAGAGAACACTACATGGCCTTCAACCCCCGGAGACCACCTCCCTCTTTAACGAGAAGAGCAGCTACCGTGAACTTTCCGAGATCGCAGAGCAGGCCAAGAGACGAGCTGAAGTTGCAAGGTAAGTTTTTCTTGTTACTCAAAGCCTTTCCATTCTAGTACTCGATACACTACAATGTTGAACATGTGTTCTCAATAATTTTTCAGGCTGCGTGAACTGCATACTCTCAAAGGTCATGTGGAGTCAGTGGTGAAGCTCAAGGGGCTTGACATTGACACCATCCAGCAGCATTATACAGTGTGAGAACGTTCCTTACGAAAGAGAACTACATGTACTATCCTTTTTTTTTTAACTGAAAGAGAAGGGATGCCGCTCGGAATTGGAAATGAAAGTAAGTTATCATGCAGAGTTTCTAGGAGTGCTCTTCTTTAGCCTCCGTTTGCTACTCTATTATCACTTTCAGTTTCTTTTTCTTGTTTTAACTTGCGTGGAGGAAGAAGGTTTACATATTATATAAAAACCTTTCCTTTTGAACTATTCCCTCCATCACCATTAGGGTTTTCTCTCTTTTATCTTTTACATGCTTTCAGTGGATCGGATGTTGACGAAAACAAAAAGCCTAATAAAAAGACTTGATGACTCTCGTGGTGTTTTGGAGGTCAAGTACCTTGGTTGAAAAGAATAATAAATTTGCCAAAGTTACTCTGTTTGCAAGATGGTAGTTGTTGTGTACTTGTGTAATTGAAGTCTTGGCGCATGCGATCGTACGCTGGTTCCGAAATCAAAATGAAAGCCGTGGACACAATTCGCAATTATGTGTAATCATCCAGCTCCGACCAATTTAGGAGTTTAAAATTTTAAATGTCTTATTTAAATATTAGATAGAACCATGCCGAGCACTTGTTCATTCGAGCGGACGAAAGATGGACCAGGCTGCTTTGGTGGGAAAAAAATAAAATGTGGACTAGACTCATTACAAGTTGGGAGTTTAAATGACTTTCATCATTTCATGGCTACCAATCTCTTGTAGGCACCTAACATCTTCATAATCTGTAGAGCTTGACTTCTATGAAAAATTTATTTGGTCGGCAGGTTATCTTTCCAAAATTTAGCCCCCCTCAAATTGGGCAGTGTTTGCATCTGAGACCACTCATCAAATTCCTCCAACTGATCGGAATGCCATCTCCATATGGGCTCCCATTTTCTGGGCCCAACGAAAAGCATCACGATAAGCAGCGCTAATATACACCAGAGTAACAAGGCCCTAATAGTGCACGATCGGTGCTAAAAGAAACTATGACTCCTCTACGAAGATAGTCGAAGAAATTTTTAGCTTTCCGCATGCTCGAGATCATAAAGCTAAGGCCAACAAACTACAAAGATACATACATAATTGGATAGCTAATTCATGGAACATGGAGATTTTTTTTTAAAGAAATTTTTAGCTTTCTGCATGCTCGAGATCATAAAGCTAAGGCCAACAAACTACAAAGATACATACATGATTGGATAGCTAATTCATGGATCATGGAGATTTTTTTTTATTTGTTCTCATATGCTAATTCGGTGTCAAACCGCCCAACACAGTGCGATCTATAATATAAGCAAAGAGATAACATGCTCCTAGGTATAATTGGCTTACTTTGTGATACAGAGCGGGAAAAATTATCAGTTGGTTTTTCCGAAGCAAACAAAGATGCAGGTTGTTTGATTATGAAAGTTTTTTTTATTTTTTGAGAGGATTATGAAAGTTCTTTGACTTAGCATAATTTGGTAATGAATCGAAAAGATAAATATGCTCCAACCACCTTGCTTTACGTTTTTTTAATAGGTTTCACAAAAAATGATCTTATCAGTGTGGCAGCGTACCTATTATCTGGGGGTGTGTCGCCCTGTCGGTCGACTGTATTTTACTTTTTTATTTTTTATTCCCCTTTAATTTAGCTTTCATATTTATTTTTAAAACACTAAAATAAGCAAAAAAATTAGGACTCAAGAACCTCTGTAATGCGATCAATCAAAATGCAATTCGATATAAAATAAACAGTCACTCTTATATATAATAGATAGAGATGCACTATCCTGCATCTAGGGTAGAAAAATTTTACCAGCGCCTAACAAATCTGGGCTGTTCATGTGGATCAGACAGTCCAGATTTGTTAAAAAAAAAATTTTACCCTCCCCCCTACTCGCCGCCCTCCGCCGCCGGTCGAGTTCCTGCCACGGCCGGACAGGCAGAGGGTGGGTAGGGCGGGGCGGGGCG